>JAWPHD010010569.1:0-92501 GCA_037043455.1 Cyrtodaria siliqua
AAACGTTTTGGTTCACTTGACAAGTATTAATTTTGTATGCCATACAAACAAACAATTGAAAGTTATTAAAGTTACCCCACCCACCAAATATTCATTGCAATTTACATTAGGCAAAATATACGACGTTTTTATTTAGATAAATTACAACTACAAAATATAAGTAGAAACATAAAATGATTCTTACTATAGTATAGTTTGACATCATGTAGTCATTTGGAATGGTTAACTAAATATGTGTTCAGCTACATGATAAATGTTAAAACTTTTATCGATTTTCAGCAGATAGTTTTCCCTCACAACAAGAATGCTGTTGCATTATGGGTACATACTTTTTTATTAAAATAAATAGTAATTTGGAATATTTCTTCATGTAAAAGTCAATATATTATCAGTATATAATAAAATATCTAAATATTAAAAGAAATAAGATAAAACAAAACTATAACATAAATCCCACAATTTCGCGTGCTAAACGTGATCAAAACAAAGTGAAAGTATGGCAGCTCCTGGGGTTGTGGTATGGGAATGGAAAAATGAGTTTGGCGGTTGGAGGCCGTATGATCCAAAAATATCCACGTTTATTGAGATGCATAAAGGCAGTTTTACACCTTTACAGCTTGGAAGTATTGATCCAAAGCTGAACTTATACGAAGTTGACCTGCAGAATATGTGTCAAATTAGACAAGGAACAGGTAAATTCTGTCATCTGAAATCTGTCAATATCTGATCCTCAAATGCAGCTGTACCTGTTTATACATGTAGCCGCACCATAGAGTACGGCCAATGGGTTAAGAAATTGTATAAAAAGATGTTTAATTAAAAAATATCATCATTTTTCGCTTTTCTCTTAAAAATCAAGGTTTTGACATAGTCAAAGTTTCCGTCAACTCTAAATGTAAGAAAAAAACAAAATACTATCATTGGAAAGAAAATTAAATTTGTGATGGGATTTGGCATGAATGAAACGTGTATCTATAAAACTCTTCATGATATGTGTGTTTAAGTTAGGAAATATATTGTGAAATTTTCACACTGTGCCACATGAAACTTAGATAATTGTGTATAGTGTCCAATCTATTTGTTATTAGGTCTGTGTATAAATATATATATTTTATTTTTTTTAAAGGTGTGGTGTGGGGTTGGGGCGGTGGAGGGGCAGTATAGTGTAGTCGCGCTTATTAGGAGAAATACGGTACTTGCTGCATTAATCAGAGCCTTTTCTCATCATAAAAGCCTTTTTTTCTTTCTTTTTTTTGGCTTTAAGGGTCAGAGGAACTCCTATAGTGAAAACAGGGGATGACTAAAAACACACAGTCATGCACTTTCAACGATGTTTGCGGCGTCGGGTCGATTTTTTACGACAATTTAGCCTAACAGATCGATCAGTTAATGTTTATTATACAAGCGTTCACGATTGAGCATGGAATTTCATTCATACTGACGCAATGTCATCGTGTGTTCAACTCGCCCCATTCCTCGCTAAATGTAAACAAGAGTGTGAATATATAATGAGTAGTTGTCACTCTCGTCACCAATTCGTCGACCACTTGTTGCCGCAGTAGCAAGCGATATACTACATCATTGTTTTTTGAATGTGTATGAAAGGTCTCGCGCACCTTGCAATGAAAATAATGCAATATTTAGCGCAGTGAACGATGCTTGATGGTTCACGACAATTGTGTATAGAACAGTGGGTTGGCGGCATTTTGTCCAAATTGACTCGGATCACCGTATGACGTAAGGCCTACGTGACAAGTAGCAGGTGTTGAATTAGAGTACTCAATGGAATGGTTTTATAAATTAGATGTTTTGATTATGTTTTACATTATGCTTTGTCAAGTTTTGTGCAATTAGATTTCCGTGTGTCCCTTTAATTCAGCTTCTGACTGTGTACTCACTATTCAATACAGGGCTCAATCTAGGCCAGGAATTTAGGGAGAAGTCACTTCTCCCTCAAGTGATTTTAGGGAGAAGTGGAGAGAATTTAGGGAGATTTCACGCGACGTGTACACGTAGACAATGGTTGAATAGTCCTCATGATGTATATTGCAGTGCAGTGAATACAGTATAATGCACACTAATTCTTTTTTACTCTACAATATGAACTTGAAATAAATTTTTTATGTTTTTTTTTATAGGTTATTGACTGTGATCTCAGCAATACCACAGTACTTTTAGGTAATAATCTGTCATTATCATTAGCGCTTCAAATTCAAATTTAGGAATTTGGGACTCCCTGTGTATTGAATTTGGAAGTATCAGGTAAACATTTAGAAGTTCGATTTTTTTGCGTTACATCACCCACCAATTTTTGTACAGTGATTTACGATTTCGTAACCTTTTCAAAGTGTAGGTGCTTGTGTATAGATATAACCGCTTTTAACATTTATTTGTACCTTGATGGTACATTATGGGTACATACTTTTTTATTAAAATAAATAGTAATTTGGAATATTTCTTCATGTAAAAGTCAATATATTATCAGTATATAATAAAATATCTAAATATTAAAAGAAATAAGATAAAACAAAACTATAACATAAATCCCACAATTTCGCGTGCTAAACGTGATCAAAACAAAGTGAAAGTATGGCAGCTCCTGGGGTTGTGGTATGGGAATGGAAAAATGAGTTTGGCGGTTGGAGGCCGTATGATCCAAAAATATCCACGTTTATTGAGATGCATAAAGGCAGTTTTACACCTTTACAGCTTGGAAGTATTGATCCAAAGCTGAACTTATACGAAGTTGACCTGCAGAATATGTGTCAAATTAGACAAGGAACAGGTAAATTCTGTCATTTGAAATCTGTCAATATCTGATCCTCAAATGCAGCTGTACCTGTTTATACATGTAGCCGCACCATAGAGTACGGCCAATGGGTTAAGAAATTGTATAAAAAGATGTTTAATTAAAAAATATCATCATTTTTCGCTTTTCTCTTAAAAATCAAGGTTTTGACATAGTCAAAGTTTCCGTCAAACTCTAAATGTAAGAAAAAAACAAAATACTATCATTGAAAAGAAAATTAAATTTGTGATGCGATTTGGCATGAATGAAACGTGTATCTATAAAACTCTTCATGATATGTGTGTTTAAGTTAGGAAATATATTGTGAAATTTTCACACTGTGCCACATGAAACTTAGATAATTGTGTATAGTGTCCAATCTATTTGTTATTAGGTCTGTGTATAAATATATATATTTTATTTTTTTTAAAGGTGTGGTGTGTGGTTGGGGCGGTGGAGGGGCAGTATAGGGTAGTCGCTCTTATTAGGAGAAATACGGTACTTGTTGCATTAATCAGAGCCTTTTCTCATCATAAAAGCCTTTTTTTCTTCTTTTTTTTTCTTTTTTTTGGCTTTAAGGGTCAGAGGAACTCCTATAGTGAAAACGGGGGATGACTAAAAACACACAGTCATGCACTTTCAACGATGTTTGCGGCGTCGGGTCGATTTTTTACGACAATTTAGCCTAACAGATCGATCAGTTAATGTTTATTATACAGGCGTTCACGATTGAGCATGGAATTTCATTCATACTGACGCAATGTCATCGTGTGTTCAACTCACCCCATTCCTCGCTAAATGTAAACAAGAGTGTGAATATATTATGAGTAGTTGTCACTCTCGTTACCGATTCGTCGACCACTTGTTGCCGCAGTAGCAAGCGATATACTACATCATTGTTTTTTGAATGTGTATGAAAGGTCTCGCGCACCTTGCAATGGAAATAACGCAATATTTAGCGCAGTGAACGATGCTTGATGGTTCACGACAATTGTGTATAGAACAGTGGGTTTGCGGCATTTTGTCCAAATTGACTCGGATCACCGTATGACGTAAGGCCTACGTTACAAGTAGCAGGTGTTGAATTAGAGTACTCAATGGAATGGTTTTATAAATTAGATGTTTTGATTATGTTTACCAAGCTTTTTCAAGTTTTGTGCAATTAGATTTCCGTGTGTCCCTTTAATTCAGCTTCTGACTGTGTACTCACTATTCAATACAGGGCTCAATCTAGGCCAGGAATTTAGGGAGAAGTCACTTCTCCCTCAAGTGATTTTAGGGAGAAGTGGAGAGAATTTAGGGAGACTTCACGCGACGTGTATACGTAGACAATGGTTGAATAGTCCTCATGATGTATATTGCAGTGCAGTGAATACAGTATAATGCACACTAATTCTTTTTTACTCTACAATATGAACTTGAAATATTTTTTTTATGTTTTTTTTTAATGGTTATTGACTGTGATCTCAGCAATACCACAGTACTTTTAGGTAATAATCTGTCATTATCATTAGCGCTTCAAATTTAGGAATTTGGGACTCCCTGTGTATTGAATTTGGAAGTATCAGGTAAACATTTAGAAGTTCGATTTTTTTGCGTTACATCACCCACCAATTTTTGTACAGTGATTTACGATTTCGTAACCTTTTCAAAGTGTAGGTGCTTGTGTATAGATATAACCGCTTTTAACATTTATTATCAAAGTTATTCATATTTTTTCTCATAATTATTTCACTTCCTTGTTTTCAAATCGCGAGAGTGCTTTCCCCTAAGTTGAGATTATTAAATGCTTTCAAAATATGCATGCTTTTTTCTTTGTAACTTCAACAAATAAAATGAAAACTGATCACAGTAACATTAATTTAAAAAGAAATTATACAATTTTTAATGTGACAGCGAGTAGTTCCAACTTACGATTAATTATTAATCTAAAGCCATTTGGCTTCGAGATTAAGGTCTACTTTCGATTTTACACCATGTTCTATATCACAAACAACATTCCTCTGTAAGTCAATCAAAAAAACAATGCAGTTTCTTAAATCTGAGTGAAATAAACAGACAATATCACCTTTAGGCTAATTAATGCATGTCATTAATTTTCAATTTGCACAGCGATTAACAAATTAATATGTAAACGTTGCACTCATTGGCTATTATGATTGTTTCTTTGTGTGGCTGAGCTGTTTCGAGCGATTCGATTGGCCAATAAGGCACATTGTGGGAGTGGGATTTGTGTTGACACTCTTTGTATATTCCAGAAGTATTTAGTGACTCCGATTATGCCGGGAGCTATACTGATAGTTTGAAATTAGCCCCCTGGGGATAAGGTGGACTTGACCACGTATAACACTGATTATGACCACGTGCCAGATACTTATTATTGATATTATTGATAACCGTCAACCCGGAAAATTAAGGCGACTTGAACTTCGCTTTGATGTGCTGCCAAGGCAAAGTCAAGAGATCGCAGGCGCGTTCTTCGCCCGAATCGCCCAGTAGATTGAGCTCTGCAATACACATATTACGCGCGGATAGCAACACCTAGCAACAGAGTGGAAATTTACCTCGCTTGATTGCGTGTGTTTGTATTATTTTATTGGATTATTAAATGGTTTCTAAACAGGTGCATGTACATGTTGTTGTTGTTTTATTAAATGAACTAAATTTATTATGTGTGCAAACATAAAGATAAAACTGCAAATTGCCGATCTGCCGAGTTTTCAGCCATTTAGAAAATCATCGCGTTCCCGCGATGGATTAGCCTTGGGTCATAATTACCGCGAAGGCAACTTTACGTCAGCTTTCTCGGACATTTGCGATTGCCGCGGATTGCGACGGACCACGATGGAACTCCGGTAATTCTGGGGGGAAATCCGCGATGATCAAATATTTACGCCCGCGCAGTTCCGCGTTGGACTCTTCTATTCATGTACTCAGTGTTTTGTTATTGATTTTGGTCACGTGAGACTTGTAAGCGGGACGAGTGGGAGGTGTCAACTAGTTTCAATTCACTGAGTACTTCCATTTTATTGGACGGCGTCATCGGTTGTTTACATGTCTGATGTGTCAAACATCCATTGACACAAGCGATGTATTTCCATGCTCAATCGGGAACGGTTGTACCAAGTTGCAATGATAAAACTGCACCTTTAACGATTGTAGTGACACAATAAAACATTTATGTTTTGAAGGACACTTTTATTTGCTGTATCCGCGATATTGTCATTTTACGTATTAAATAAATTCCCGTGATATTCTCGCGCGAGGTGAAGGCGTTCATATTCTCCTCATCATATAACTCCACTATCAACTGACAACATCGAGGGATTTTTGGAACTCTTCTCGGAGCATAATTAGGGTCTAAAATTTAAAGATAAACAATTGGATGTTGTTCAGAAAATTGCGAGTGCCAAAAGGAAAAGTTGGTCGCAATTTTGAAATTGTTTGAATTTTGCGGGAAATATTTATCGGCGCACCTATCATGATCACGTGACACTTGACCTGAATAACAACAAATGTCGGAAATTTAATAGTTGTTAACTTCGTCTGAAAAGGGTTGACCGTTACAATTTTAATAAGATTAATATAATAAATATATGGTTCAGTTAGGTAAATAAATATATTGGTAATCGCTTTAGATGCTTGTAATGTTAATTCAGTGCATACTTTTTTAGATATACTTACTTAAAACCAAGAGGGTAGTCACGGGAGAGGAGATCCCCGTGTTTATACTATACAAACCGCTCTGACCGTACACAGCCAGATGAAATATCAAAATCGTAAAAAGGGCTGGTAAGGTCAGAGAAGGCTCAGATTAATAGCTATTATGGTGCGAACCTATCATAGAGCTATGATGCGACCCCTTCATTGAGTAGGTATTTATCAGGATCGACCCCACCCCCACTTACTCAGAGAGGTTTCTGAAGCCATCACTTAGTTCCAGAATAAATAACTGCCATAATTCAATAACCCAGCCCTCAAACTCGGGTTGAAAAGTTCAGTAAAATATTGACACCAGGATAACCGCAATAGTTTCCAGTGGATAGCTTTCATGTTTGGATAATTGGTAAATTTGTGTGAAATCAGCTTTCAGAAAATACCGTATTCTAGATTGGCCTTGACTTTAAGTGTCAAGGTACAAGTGAAAGAATTGTTTGATAGGAATATTAGCTTTCAAAATATACCATACTCTTTATGAACTTAGCTTTGGCTAGGTCAATTCTTACTGAGGGCAGGAGGTGTACATTACAGGTTCTACCCAGGAAAAATAGACCATCATTATCATATATATGGTCTAACATGTGCTAGGTGACCAGCACAGCTTATGGGATGACGAGTTGTTCATCGTCCAACATTTACTTTTGCTTTAAAGAACATCTCCTCTAAAACTGCAGGGTAGAATATGACGAAATTGCACAGGAAGCATTCATGCATGGTGTTCTCTCAGATTTATACAAGCTCGATCCGTCAACAGATATGTCCACCATTACTAAAAATAGAAATATTGAAATGATTTCTTCTCATGACCCGTTGGTTAGAATTTGACGAAACTTAACACCCTAACAATGTCCCCTCTCACTGATTTATACAAATTGTCCTGATCGGTAAACAAATATGGCCATTGTTACTGAAAATAGAAAAAAAATAAAACTACTTGTTTTCATAAACTGCCTGGAAGAATTTGACAAAACTTCACAGAAAGCATCCTTTCATATTCTTCTCTCAGATTTATACACAGCGTCTCGATTTGTAAACCAATATGGACGCTGTTACTAAAAATGGAAAAAATCTTTAAACAACTTCTCATGAACTGCAGGGTAGAATTTGACAAACTTGTTTCATTGGTTAATTTTTTTTGTTATTTTGCTTACCTATTTTGCTTAAACTGTCATGGCCTCTTTAGCCATTAGAGTGATAGAGGTCTCACGTGCCTCTTATTTTTGTCATATTAACTTCAGCACTGCTTTACTTCAAAACATATAAGTACTGATAAAGGAATTGCTTTTATATTTGAACAGTGGTTTGATATACACACTACACTACATTATGTGTAGCTTTTAACATATGTATTGATACAATATTGACCTTTATCTGTGTGAAAAGAACTACAGACATTACAGACAGTGTATAAATTTATGTTTTCATTTTTCAGGCACTCAGCGTCATGTCCGACGCACAGTTCATCCCTCCACTAGTCCAATAGCTAAAGGCATAACTTGGCAGTGGGTGGCAGATGCTATGGGCAATTGGAGTGATTTTGAACCAGAGATTACCGAGCTTTTGGAGGACTGCTTCACAAAAAATCAAACACTGGTGGACCTGTCAAAGTCTCGGTTCTGTCTTCCGTATCACATAGACCTGCATAGAATGACACAAAAACGTATTGAAACTGGCCGAATAAGAAATATTCAGCGTGTTTTCTCTTCATCGTCCTATCCATTGGATTTATCATCAAACAATGGCAATAAAAGACGTTCAGCATGTGTAAATAAAAACGCATCTGTAAAAAAATCCAAAACTGCAACTTCTTCGAACACAGGGCTCGGATTCCTACCACAGAGTACTGCAACATCAAGTTTTTCTGCATCAAGTACAGGTTTAGGATTCCTTCCACCAGTAACAAATCCCTCTATGACCCCAGCCACACCAAGAGTAAATTATGCAGGATTTCCTCCGACTGGAGCTACTAGTCTACCTCCCAGCAACACTGTGATACAATTCGGGAGTTCCCAGGGCCCGATCACCCGCAGCCGTTTTTCACAATACAATACGTTTCCTGCTCTGAGTCAGTCTAGTCAGCCATCTACACAAACGGCTTCCACGACGTTGCAGTCAAACTTTTCCCATAATTCACCAGCATTACAGGCTGCGTCAGGCCCATTTATAGGGTTCGGTAATGTGGGAAGTGCACCATTAAATTTTCAGCCAAATATTTTTCATGGACAAACACCTGCGCCAAGTTCCAACATCCCACATGGAGGTCTCCTTGGTGGTAATATGCAGAGTGGTTCCTGGTATGGCTTCCTTCCAGCAGCAATTTCTAATGCAGTGCACCAGCCAGCTCCATTTCAGTCAGGGTGAGTAATAGTTGTTATATCTATTTACATGTTATTGTATTTTAATAAAGCAAAAAACAGGCGATCTTGCTATTGAACATTTATTTCTATCAAAATTACATTATCCATTATGTTTCCAAATTTATTTTATTTTGTCCCATTTTATACACCCATTTTGGAAAAATGGCACCCGTTTTGGAAAAAAACAAATTGTATTATGTTTTTACACGGGTGGCAAGTCGAGAGCGAGCAGTGGGCCGTAGAATTGGTTTCCATTAATTTAAAAGAGAACATCTACATGTATTAAATTCCTGTTTGCTGTGCAGTTGCGGAGGGCTGGCGTGGCGCAGTCGGTAGCATGGCGGATTTGTAAACGGAGGCCCCGGGTTCAATCCTCCGTGGTGTCACTGTGTTTCGTCGGTGTGTTCTTTGGCAAGACACTTTCCCTTAATCTCGTCCCTTGGATGGGGACGTCAACTGGGCAGTCCCGTGTATCGGTCTATCCTACGAGCATGTTAAAGAACCATAGGAATCTATTCGATAATAAGAGTAGGGCACGGTTCCCGGATTCCTATGTATTCTTCCCCTCTCTCTGGGGCGGCTCTAAATAACCTATACTGTGTTGATGAGCCGTTAAACAACATTCAGTTCTGTGCAGTTATATCTTGTTGACTGAGAGGAGTATTTGATTTTAACAACGGTACTGTCCTTACAACAGTCCGGGGTCTAACTTGTTTGTTATTATTTTTATTTTTTAAATAACTGATACAAGTTATTTTCAAGAACAACATTATTTCCTTTCGACACAGAATAAGTTTATTCCTCTTATTTTTGGTAAAATAACTTATTTAGGATACTTTTCATATAAACTGATTTTATCTTAATAAAACTATTTGATACAGTAATAAAACACCAGCAATTAATCCTTACCACAGAAACCTTGACCATCTTATTGAATAATGATGGCACCATTAGGTATAATTGCCTGGAGTCAATTACCAGTTTTGTTATGCAACATGTATGTACCATCTTTAAGAGCTTGCATAAAATATTTCTAAACATTGGGTAAAATAAATAATGGCAAAATTAGTTAACAACAAAGATAAAATAAATAATGGCAAAATTAGTTAACAACAAAGATAAAATAAATAATGGCAAATTAGAAATTAGTTAACAACAAAGATAAAAGAACCAGGGAAAAATATCAGATATGTTATAGAAACATTCTGATTTTGATAGAAAACAGATTTAAAAATAGATGGAAATGAATGCATATCTGAAATTAACTTGATGCAGTTATTTTGACCAAGAACAACACCACCCAAAACCATAATAACCTAAACAAGTTATTTAAAAAATAGCTGAAACATGTTACACTCTCCTGACTGTAGAACTTCACATTGGTGCTTTATTCCAGATATATTTATAGAGAATATTATGTCAGTGCCTTTTACTAGCCTCGCCATTCTTCGTTTTCGTGCCGAGCCTAATAAACTGACATGATATTCTATTTATCATGTAGATTATCCAAATGTTCTGTATGAATTACTATTATTACCTATTTCTCAGAATGTTACGCTTATCGAGGACGCCGCCATGTTGTTGTTTTTTGTTTGTTTTATGACGTCAGGCAATGTTACGTGCATGACGTCAGATAACGTTACGTACAATAAAAGCCGGGGGATTCCGCATTGATTTGCTTAATTGGCCAGTACATATTAAAGCAAAATTTATTAGGTCACCCCTTTATTAGGCAGAAAAGTGCATATCTGCATGATAAATTCTAGATATTTGTACCCGGCCTCTTCATTGCTAAGCTACAAGCCAAATCTATACATAACTGTCTTTATTGGTGAATTAATTTATCTCTCATGATATTTAGTGCTGTCTGGTGAATACACGTTTGAAAGAGCAGAGTGTGTATTGATTCGGAGCTTGCCTTGTGTCCAGTAGCATGCAAATTGACTTGTACAATGCACACACACTAATTTTTGACTGACAACCTTCATCGTGCACATATCTGAATTAGAGTTCACCCAAAAGGTCAATAAACACATAAATCACAGCAAATGTTTACAAAAGCTCATGGCATCCGGGTAATTTTTTCGCACATGTATTTAAAGAACAAAAATCAGGAACAATGAAGAAAAGAAAAGTTTGTTTTTTTGGCGATCTAATGAAATTGTTAGAGTCGGTACCATTTTCTAGGTAGGGTCGGGTTAGGCCTAACCAATTATATTTTTTAATCCATAGCGTTATTTGGCCACCAGTGGCAGCTGTACGCAGTGTTACTAATGTGAATGTGACAAGGCATACAAGGGGTATTTACTTTACGAATAGCGAGGTCTTATGAAAATAAAATGTTTAGTAGAAAACATCCTTACTGATGGTAAGGGGAATGCCAGTATGGTAATACAGGTGTGTTTGTGGGTATGGGGGTGGGGAAGCAGAGTAATACAGCAGGATGGCAGCACAGTAATACAGGGGGATGACAATACAATACTACAGGGGGATGACAGCACAGTAATACAGGGGGATGACAGCACAGTAATACAGGGGGATGACACCACAGTAATACAGGGGATGACAATACAATACTACAGGGGGATGACAGCGCAGTAATACAGGGGGATGACAGCACAGTAATACAGGGGGATGACAGCACAGTAATACAGGGGAATGACACCACAGTAATACAGGGGGATGACAATACAATACTACAGGGGGATGATAGCGCAGTAATACAGGGCGATGACAGCACAGTAATACAGGGGGATTACAGCACAGTAATACAGGGGGATGACAGCACAGTAATACAGGGGAATGACACCACAGTAATACAGGGGGATGACAATACAATACTACAGGGGGATGACAGCACAGTAATACAGGGGGATGACAGCACAGTAATACAGGGGGATGACAGCACAGTAATACAGGGGAATGACACCACAGTAATACAGGGGGATGACAATACAATACTACAGGGGGATGACAGCGCAGTAATACAGGGGGATGACAGCACAGTAATACAGGGGGATGACAGCACAATACTACAGGAGGATGACAGCACAGTAATACAGGGGATGACAGCACAATACTACATGAGGATGACAGTGCAGTTATACAGGGGGATGACAGCACAGTAATACAGGGGGATGACATCACAGTAATACAGGGGGATGACAGCACAGTAATACAGGGGGATGACAACACAATACTACAGGAGGATGACAGTGCAGTTATACAGGGGGATGACAGCACAGTAATACAGGGGGATGACAGCACAGTAATACAGGGGGATGACAACACAACAATACTACAGAGGGATGACAACACAATACTACAGGGGGATGACAGTGCAGTAATACAGAAGGATGACAGCACAGTAATACAGGGGGATGACAGCACAGTAATACAGGGGGATGACAGCACAGTAATACAGAGGGATGACAACACAATACTACAGTGGGGTGAAAGCGCAGTAATACAGAAGGATGACAGCACAGTAATACAGAAGGATGACAGCACAGTAATTCAGAAGGATGACAGTACAGTAATACAGAAGGATGACAGCACAGTAATACAGGGGGATGACAGCACAGTAATACAGGGGGATGACAGCACAGTAATACAGGGTATGACATCACAGTAATACAGGGGGATGACAGCACAGTAATACAGGGGGATGACATCGCAATAATACAGGGGGATGACAGCACAGTAATACAGGGGGATAACAGCACAGTAATACAGTAGGATGACAGTACAGTAATACAGGGGAATGACAGCACAGTAATACAGAAGGATGACAGCAAAGTAATACAGGGGGATGACAGCACAGTAATACAGGGGGATGACAGCACAGTAATACAGGGTATGACAGCACAGTAATACAGGGGGGTGACAGCACAGTAATACAGGGGGATGACAGCACAGTAATACAGGGTATGACAGCACAGTAATACAGGGGGATGACAGCACAGTAATACAGGGGGATGACAGCACAATACTACAGGGGGATGACATTGCAATAATACAGGGGGATGACAGCACAGTAATACAGGGGGATAACAGCACAGTAATACAGTATGATGACAGTACAGTAATACAGGGGGATGACAGCACAGTAATACAGGGGGATGACAGCACGGTAATACAGGGGGATAACAGCACAGTAATACAGTAGGATGACAGCACAGTAATACAGGGGAATGACAGCACAGTAATACAGGGGAATGACAGCACAGTAATACAGTGGGATGACAGCACAGTGATACAGAAGGATGACAGCACAGTAATACAGGGGAATGACAGCACAGTAATACAGGGGGATGACAGTACAGTAATACAGGGGAATGACAGCACAGTAATACAGTGGGATGACAGCACAGTAATACAGGGGGATGACAGCACAGTAATACAGGGGGATGACAGTACAGTAATACAGGGGAATGACAGCACAGTAATACAGTGGGATGACAGCACAGTAATACAGTGGGATGAAAGCACAGTAATACAGAAGGATGACAGCACAGTAATACAGGGGAATGACAGCACAGTAATACAGGGGGATGACAGTACAGTAATACAGGAGAATGACAGCACAGTAATACTGTGGGATGACAGCACAGTAATACAGGGGGATGACAGCACAGTAATACAGGAGGATGACGGTACAGTAATACAGGGGGATGACAGCACAGTAATACAGTGGGATGACAGCACAGTAATACAGGGGGATGACAGTACAGTAATACAGGGGAATGACAGCACAGTAATACAGTGGGATGACAGCACAGTAATGCATGTATGGGCATGACAGTACCATTTCACAATCAAATAAAAACTATAGTGTATGTTAAATACTTTGCAAACACATAACCATGTATACATTCTCTTGTAGTATTTCATTACCCTCCCCTAAAAGTATATATTTGAACAACATTTCCCCACTTTTTCTGTTTAAAGTTCCCCTCTAAAATATTTGCCCCCGAAGGGTGCAATATATACCCTGTTTGTCCGTCCATACAATCGTGTCCGGTAAATAACTCTGACAATAATGGACAGATTTCAAATAACTTAGCACAAGTGCTCACAACAACCAGACGACATGTCGCGCACAAAATCCAGGTCTGTGGCTCCAAGGTCAAAGGTCACTTATGGGGCATTTGTCACTTACAGTGACATTTCTTGTTTTTTTTTGGGTTTTTTATTGGTAATGTTTTCACTCCAATTGGAATAAAACATGCATTTTGCCATTGGGAATAAACATCTTTTTTACCCAATTCTGAGACAAAAGTACCGAATTAAAAAAAAAAAGAACCATCTATGTGACAAGAAATGAAACGCTTTTTAATGCCTCTGTCGACCTTCATGTACTGAAAACAGTATTTAAGATACAATTATTAAATGAATGTTTACTATATTTTTTCCCAATTTTATGAAAAGTCGTTCTAAAATACCCATTTCCTACGGTATGGGTTATATTTTTAAAGTATAGAAAAAACAAACATTGTAGTATCATCAATAAATGTCTTCATAGACCAACGCAAATGATATGCATGTTTTACTTGGTCTTGTACAACAGGAACAGATGTATTGATGAGACGAGGATGTATTGATTTAATAGTGAAGATGATGCTCGCTTTGAGGAAGGCGTATCATACAAGTATTGTGTTCATTCATTTGGGCCGAGTTATGGAACTGGACTTCCCAAGAATAACACCGATTACTGAGCATTTTATTTTGTTATTAAATAACCATTACTAAGTGAATAAAATCAGATGATTTGTTGAGATTACCACATTATTCCGTGAAAGATCTGGAATCCTTAGGAGATAGTTTGTGTTGTGTTGCTGTTATATGGTGTATCGCAAATTATCTGAATTCAATTGGAAAGAGTTTGTGTTTGCTGTTATACATTGAAAAAAATGACTCGCTGATACTGCTCAGTTGGTACAGATTTATAGTTAGTGTTCAGATATTGGGTTCCTATTGTAAACTGTGTTATAGGCAGGGTAGGACAGAATTCCAGACTTTTATATGCGTAAAATCAATGAAAGCTTTCTTCAAAATGCCACCTAAACGGTGGTTCAGGTAAACCAATTTTCGTTATTAGCTCACAAGATCAGAAAAGAATATGCCATGGCGCTTTATCCGTCTGTGAAGAGCTTTTTGTGACGGCTACTCCTCTGTCACTACTGGTCCAGTCTTTCTTTAACGTTAAATACAGTGGCTAGAGCAGTGCCAAAGGTTTGAGCCTCACTGGGTTTCTGGGTTTGTCCATGGTTAAGACACTGTATTCCATAGCCTTTTATGTTAGATCCAGAAGATAACCAGGCCGTCCTTTTCCCTTGGAGTCTATTCTCTGAGCATGGGATCCATACTACTCTATTTGATAACAAGATTAGGGCTACTTCCAGAATTCCTCTGGGACAACTCCAAATAACGGTAGAAATGTGTTGATAAGATTGTTAAAACAACATTTAAATTAAACAGTTATCTTAATAACAACTAAAGAAAAAAAAAACAGGAACACACTGCTTTTGACGAAACTAAAATAATTCCGGATCATATTATATACAGTCTTCTGGATAATTAAATAATCCAGCAGTGCAGACTTAAAATATTGTTTTCACAGAAGGTAGTCATTTGGGATATGGAAACCTTTTCTGTTACCTGTATGACACCTTCATTTTGGCTAGCATGAACATATTTGAATTGCTAGATTGTGTCATTTCAGAAACTTGAATCTGTTCCCAGGATCCAGAAGTAGCAGGATCAAACCCTCTGTACCAAGTAAGTAGTAGCATCAAACCTTTTGTTCCAAGTAAGAAGTAGCCCCAGACCCTCAGTACCAAGTAAATAGTAGTATCAGACCCTCTGTTCTAAGTAAGTAGTAGCTTCAGACCCTCCATACCAAGTAAAATGTTGCCTCAGACCCTCTGTACCAAGTCAGTAGTTGCCTCAGACCCTCCGTACCAAGTAAATAGTAGCCTCAGACTTTCAGTACCAATTAAGTAGTAGTCTCCGACCCTCTGTACCAAGTAAGTAGTAGTATCAGACCCTCTGTACCAAGTAAGTAGTAGCATCAGACCCTCTGTACCAAGTAAGTAGTAGCACCAGGCCCTCCATACCAAGTAAGTAGTAGCATCAGACCCTCCATACCAAGTAAATAGTAGCATCAGACCTTCTGTACCAAGTAAGTTGTAGCATCAGACCCTCTGTACCAAGTAAGTAGAAGCAACAGACCCTCTGTACCAAATAAGTAGTAGCATCAGGCCCTCCATACCAAGTAAGTAGTAGCATCAGACCTTCTGTACCAAGTAAGTAGTAGCCTCAGACCTTTTGTACCAAGTAAGTATAGCATCAGACCCTCCATACCAAGTAAGTAGTAGCATAAGGCCCTCTGTACGAAGTAATTAGTAGCCTCAGACACCCAGTACCAAGTAAGTAGTAGCATCAGGCCCTCCATACCAAGTCAGTATTAACATCAGACCCTCTGTACCAAGTAAGTAGAAGCATCATACCCTCTGTACCAAGTAAGTAGTAGCATCAGGCCCTCCATACCAAGTAAATAGTAGCATCAGACCCTCATTACCAAGTAAGTAGTAGTCTCAGACCCCCAGTATCAAGTAAGTAGTAGCATCAGACCCTCTGTACCAAGTAAGTAGTAGCATCAGACCTTCTGTACCAAGTAAGTAGTAGCATAATACCCTAAGTACCAAGTAAGTAGTAGCATCAGACCCTCTGTACCAAGTAAATAGTAGCATAAGGCCCTCTATACGAAGTAAGTAGTAGCCTCAGACCCCCAGTACCAAGTAAGTAGTAGCATCAGACCTTCTGTACCAAGGTAGTAGTAGCATCAGGCCTCCATACCAAGTAAGTAGTAACATCAGACCCTCTGTACCAAGTAAGTAGTAGCATCAGACCTTCTGTACCAAGTTAGTAGTAGCATCAGGCCTCCATACCAAGTAAGTAGTAGCATCAGACCCTCTGTACCAAGTAAGTAGTAGAATCAGATCCTCTGTACCAAGTAAGTAGTAGCATCAGACCTCCATACCAAGTAAGTAGTAACATCAGACCCTCTGTACCAAGTAAGTAGTAGCATCAGATCCTCTGTACCAAGTAAGTAGTAGCATCGGATCCTCTGTACCAAGTAAGTAGAAATATCAGACCCTCTGTACCAAGTAAGTAGAAGCATCAGGCCCTCTGTACCAAGTAAGTAGTAGCATCAGACCCTCTGTACCAAGTAAGTATAAACATCAGACCCTCTGTACCAAGAAAGTAGAAGCATCAGACCCTCTGTACCAAGTAAGTAGTAGCATCATACCCTCTGTACCAAGTAAGTAGTAGCATCGGATCCTCTGTACAAAGTAAGTAGTAGCATCAGACCCTCAGAACCAAGTAAGTAGAAACATCAGACCCTCTGTACCAAGAAAGTAGTAACATCAGACCCTCTGTACCAAGTAAGTAGTAGCATCAGACCCTCTGTACCAAGTAAGTAGTAGCATCGGATCCTCTCTACCAAGAAAGTAGTAACATCAGACCCTCTGTACCAAGTAAGTAGTAGTAACAAAATGTAAATCTTAATGTAAAGTTACAAAGTGCGAATAATTGGTGAAGGTCATTTATTTTGACCTACTTTTGGTAGGAACATATTTCCGTCCTGCAGATGTAAACATGTCAACGTTCAAAGCTCGCCTTCCTGTGTCTGAGAAATGAACTTACAAAATACTTGAATGTAAACGTTTTTGGTACGGACGGATTTTGATCACGGTTTGATCTGTTAGTGTGTCATACTCTGTTATACATTTGATTTCAGGTGGCAGTTCTGCCTCAGCTTCAGCACTGCCCAAGTATGACAGAATCTCTAACATGACACACAAGTCTGGCAGACAGTCTGGTAAACATGGTAATGTATAGTTTTATTCCTCAAGTAAAACATAGTATCCGGAGAGAGGTTTAATATTTTGCATTTACCATAAGCTTATGGTCCTCTACCAATTTTGTTCAGATGGTGACCCTGGGGTCTAGTTGGCCCCAGCAGTCACGTTTTACTTAGACTTTAGACTTATACAGGGAGAAATTAAGAAAATTGTCTTCTGAAACCACAAAGCGTATCGCTCTAATATATTGCATGCGGCTTATGATCCTCTACCAAGTTTGTTCAAACGGTGACTCTGGGGTCAAAATTGACCCCGCCAATGGGAGTCACTGTTTTACATAGAGTTATAAAGGAAAATCTTTTTAAAAAATCTTTGAGCTACAGGTCTAATAATAAATTGCATGTACCATAAGCTTATGCAAGGGTAGCAACCTATGACACGCGCACGTGCCAAAACGGATCCGTTTACATACACGGAAGCTCGATTCGGGAGATTGTAAGTGGATTTTTATTAAGATTTACAAAACATTTGGTAAATTGACAATGCCCACCGTACCGCATTGATTAGAAGGCTTTTATTAAACCTTAAATAAGCTGTAAACTCCCAACCGCTTGTTAGTTTACTTCGTTACAATTGCATTTCCACCAAAATGTAAACGGTACCTGGCTTTGAAATGAGATTGTATCAAAGTAAACTGACAAACGGCTGGGAGTTTACAGCTTATTTAAGGTTTAATAAAATAGTTGTCATCCATGCGGTACGGTTTGCATTGTCAATTAACCAGGTGTTTCGTAAATCTTGGTAAAAATCAACTTACCAGCTCCCGAATACAGCTTCTGTGTATGTAAACGGATATGTTTTAGTGTGTGCGCGTGACGTAGGTTGCTACCCTTGTTATGGTCCCCTATCAAGTTTGTTCAAATTGAGACCATGGGGTCAAATTTGGTCCCACCCCACGAGTCACATGTTTTACATGGACATATAGGGAAAACCTTAAAAGATTTTCTTCTCTGATACTGTAGTTATGCCTTTCATCTTTTCATCGTCTGGTGAGCGTTTTAGGGAATTTTGGCCTCTCGTTTATAGCAAGAAAGCTTTTTTTTTTGCTTGAATTCCACTAAATTTGTACCCTCTTGTTTTGTTAATGCTGTAAATCATACTTGAGGTTTACCAACACCAATTACATGTAAACCTCCGAGGTGTAGTCGAATGTAGTTCCTATAATAAAAAGTAATCCCTCCTTTTTCGATGGAAATGGGCATTATAAGTAGGGGAAAACTGCCCATTTCTATTCGATTTTGTGGTTATATGTATAAGAAGCGTATTAATAGGTTTTACTGGATCACTGATGAACATTTTTGAAATTTCGACTCTATGCTTACACTTTGTGAGCAATGAAAACAGTCGATCAATAAAAACAGCTGTACCCTTGACCTGTTTAGTAAACAAACAAGAACTTTCTTACATGTCTTGTGACCCCACGTTTTCTGGTGATTTTTCAAGTGGAAAAATAGTTTTCTATATGAACATTACACTGCTGCATTATCCATACTTGAGTTGAATTTGCAGCAAATCATTAATATGTGACACTTTAACATTGGTGTCTATGGGGAAAATAATTGGTGCTTTCATACCTATAAGAGATGCGTGCAGTAATTAGGACTCGCTCAGATTCGTACCTAGGGACACTTTTCCGATAACAATTGGTAAAATAAGCTCAGAAATAAGTTTTCCATAGTTTATTAAATAGGTTTTGAGCGTTTTTAGTCCAATTTTGTCTATAAAAGCTGTAATTTTGAGTTTCATTTTTTTTTCTTGTTTAAAATGACGTATTGGTGAAGTGTTTGCAGTTGAACTATGTCTTTTTCGTATCAACATGTAGGGTTGCATGTTTGCAACATGTTTTCATGAATTAAATTTGCATGACAACATGTTTGGTAGGCATGAAACCACTAAATCCTTCCCCTACCCCCCTAAAATAGGATACTGTGAAAAATGAAGATTTGTGTAAAAGGTAAAATATTGTTCCTTATCATTCAAACTCGACTTGATAGCGTTCAGCTAGTATCAATTCTGATTTTAGCGGTATTTTTGGTATTATTAAGCTCGTATTCGCTACTATAATCAGGTATGGTACCACCAATTTTGAAGAATTTGACTGAAAAATCAATTTTGGCATGAAAATCGACATAAATTGGCCTTTTCGTCGTCCTAATTGTACCTAAAATGCATGTTTTATTTATATCCATTGAATGTTCTAAACATTTGATCTATTTAATATGGTGTATTGTCAAGAGATGCCGTTTGGTATGACAATTCAGATAGTGTAAAATTAAAAAAAATATCTCTGACTTTTGTCGATTTCAGACTATTGTCCTTGGTATTCACACGACCATATCTCTGCAAATAATCATTCGATTTGCATGAAGTGAGTGTTTTTAAGCTTGTTATGAAAATGACAACACAAACTCCTCATTTAAGAAACATCTGAACATGTTTTCTCCTCTTAAAGGTTTACCGACACCAATTACATGTAAACCTCCGAGGTGTAGTCGAATGTAGTTCCTATAATAAAAAGTAATCCCTCCTTTTTCGATGGAATGGGCATTATAAGTAGGGGAAAACTGCCCATTTCTATTCGATTTTGTGGTTATATGTATAAGAAGCATATTAATAGGTTTTACTGGATCACTGATGAACATTTTCGAAATTTCGACTCTATGCTTACACTTTGTGAGCAATAAAAACAGTCGATCAATAAAAACAGCTGTACCCTTGACCTGTTTAGTAAACAAACAAGAACTTTCTTACATGTCTTGTGACCCCACGTTTTCTGGTGATTTTTCAAGTGGAAAAATAGTTCATATGCTGCATTATCCATACTTGAGTTGAATTTGCAGCAAATCATTAATATGTGACACTTTAACATTGGTGTCTATGGGGAAAATAATTGGTGCTTTCATACCTATAAGAGATGCGTGCAGTAATTAGGACTCGCTCAGATTCGTACCTAGGGACACTTTTCCGATAACAATTGGTAAAATAAGCTCAGAAATAAGTTTTCCATAGTTTATTAAATAGGTTTTGAGCGTTTTTAGTCCAATTTTGTCTATAAAAGCTGTAATTTTGAGTTTCATTTTTTTTTCTTGTTTAAAATGACGTATTGGTGAAGTGTTTGCAGTTGAACTATGTCTTTTTCGTATCAACATGTAGGGTTGCATGTTTGCAACATGTTTTCATGAATTAAATTTGCATGACAACAGGTTTGGTAGGCATGAAACCACTAAATCTTTCCCCTACCCCCCTAAAATAGGATACTGTGAAAAATGAAGATTTGTGTAAAAGGTAAAATATTGTTCCTTATCATTCAAACTCGACTTGATAGCGTTCAGCTAGTATCAATTCTGATTTTAGCGGTATTTTTGGTATTATTAAGCTCGTATTCGCTACTATAATCAGGTATGGTACCACCAATTTTGAAGAATTTGACTGAAAAATCAATTTTGGCATGAAAATCGACATAAATTGGCCTTTTCGTCGTCCTAATTGTACCTAAAATGCATGTTTTATTTATATCCATTGAATGTTCTAAACATTTGATCTATTTAATATGGTGTATTGTCAAGAGATGCCGTTTGGTATGACAATTCAGATAGTGTAAAATTAAAAAAAATATCTCTGACTTTTGTCGATTTCAGACTATTGTCCTTGGTATTCACACGACCATATCTCTGCAAATAATCATTCGATTTGCATGAAGTGAGTGTTTTTAAGCTTGTTATGAAAATGACAACACAAACTCCTCATTTAAGAAACATCTGAACATGTTTTCTGCTCTTAAAGGTTTACCAACACCAATTACATGTAAACCTCTGAGGTGTAGTCGAATGTAGTTCCTATAATAAAAAGTAATCCCTCCTTTTTCGATGGAAATGGGCATTATAAGTAGGGGAAAACTGCCCATTTCTATTCGATTTTGTGGTTATATGTATAAGAAGCATATTAATAGGTTTTACTGGATCACTGATGAACATTTTTTCGAAATTTCGACTCTATGCTTACACTTTGTGAGCAATGAAAACAGTCGATCAATAAAAACAGCTGTACCCTTGACCTGTTTAGTAAACAAACAAGAACTTTCTTACATGTCTTGTGACCCCACGTTTTCTGGTGATTTTTCAAGTGGAAAAATAGTTTTCTATATGAACATTACACTGCTGCATTATCCATACTTGAGTTGAATTTGCAGCAAATCATTAATATGTGACACTTTAACATTGGTGTCTATGGGGAAAATAATTGGTGCTTTCATACCTTGACAATCAATGTCATTCCATACTGTTGGCCATCTTGATTTATTGGACGTTTGCTAGTTTAGCTATTTATAGCGGTTTAACAGTGTTGCACATTTTATTTCAGTGATTTCAGCTGAAGATATTTTACAGAGTTTTGTTAGTGTGATGAACACGCCACCAGCAGACGAGGTATGTTTAAGTTAATTTTAGCCAACATTTATCCATATGTTAAACAGATTACTGAGGTAGATGGTAGGAACTGTTAAAAATATTGTAGTCAAATTAAATATTTAGAGTTTCACATCATTATTTTGTTTGCATCAATGAAATTTAACTCAAAGGGCATATTAACATATTTCCAAACAAACTTGAATTCTTTTTTTACGAATGGTGAAATAATTGTCAAAATCGAAAGCATGTATATGAACCACTCGTGTAAAACATAAAAAATGTATATTCTAAATTACAGACATAGTTCCAGTGTTAGTTTAATTGGGATCTAATTGTCATCGTTTCAGTACACCAGTTGTTCTTTTTATTCCCCCCAAGAATGTGGGTTGAGCTTATAATGTTACCATCCGTCCATCAGGTCAGTCCATCCATCTGACCAAAGTTGTACATTTAAGTTTTTAATTTGTTTCATGCTACTGACAGTGCTAGGGCATACATGTCCCATGGACACATTTTCTAGTTAGTACACCAGTTGTGCTTTTTAGTTCACCAGTTGTGTTTTAATTTTCAGTTGCATAATCAAATGCATGGGGCAATAAATGTTCACAAAAAAATTAAAATGCAACCTGAAAACACTGATAGAATATTAATGATAATGTCAACAGGTGAACTATTATTATGTGGCAGTGTTTGTTATACATGCGTAAAAGCTAAATGCATTTGGGGGATATCATATGTGTTTGGTGTCTGAATTGACAATGATTTTTGTTGCAATAAAAATATCATTTTATATACAACATCCTTATTTTAAGCCGCACCTGCGCTACGTTTTGTGAAACAACTTCCAGTAATGTTTATCGTTGGTCAAAATAAAATAACTTCCATCATTTTCCTTAAAGAAACTAACCCGCCAAATAACAGCAAAATTACACTACCAAACCATTTATCAAAACTCTGTCCAAACGTTCAGGTCACATAAAAATATATGTGCCGAAAAAGTATTTTTTCACGGGTTCTTAAAATACGCATGATTGAATATGAGTAAAATAAATTATGAGTTGGTAACTTTTAATTCGATGCTCCAGTTTTGGGGTTTGACTCGGCTGGATAAAGCCATTTATATTGCTTCCATAGAGTTTGGATTCTCAAAATATGTAAGTTAAATATATACCACGCCATCGGTACGTTTAGAAACGATATACACATGTTGTAAAATTTGGCTGTTGGTGGCGCGATAGCTACTTTAAAAGCATTTGAACTGAACTGAATGTTGTTTAACGGCTCATCAACACAGAATAGGTTATTTAGAGCCGGCCTACTCTTATTATCGAATAGATTCCTATGGCTCTTTAACGAGCTCGGAAGATAGACCGATACACGGGACCGCCCGGTTTACATCTCCATCCGACGGACGAGGCTAAGGGAAAGTGTCTTGCCCAAGAACACACAAAACTCAGTGGCACCACGGAGAATTGAACCTGGGGCCTCCAGTCACAAATCCGCCGCGCTACCGACCTCGCCACGCCAGCCCTCAAAAGCATTTGAAGTAAACAATGAATGGTGGTAATATTGCATGGACGATATGATATATGTATTAAGTTTAAAGAACATCTTTTTATTGGGTCTGCATAAGATATAGGAAATATCAAATTGTCATCAGATGTTTGATAAAACAGACCCCATTACCTTGTGTATTCAAAACTTTCAGGACTGCTGTATTTGTGTCGAGAAATTGATCGAGGCCTCTGGTCATGGTACTGGAACACCGGAAGATGGACTGGTTCTACAGCTGGAGAAATGTAGTCACATGTTTCATAAGTTGTGTTTGAATGCCATGTATGACAGTGGCTCAAGGGTAGGTGTCAAGATCATCCTGTCTCCACTTCAAATATTGAGTTATATGCATCAAGATTTGTTGTAACTTGCATAGAACAGATGTGTTGCGTTTGCATCATATTTGTGTTGTATGCACCAAATTTGTGTAGTATTTTCACCAGATTTGTGTAACAGAATTAAAGTGTGTGCACCAGATTTTTGTTGTATGAAGCAGTATATGCACCAGATGTGTATTGAATGCACCAGATTATTGCTGTATGCAAGAGAATAGTGCTGAATGCACCAGATTTGTGTTGTATGCATCAGATGTGTATTGAATGTACCAGAATAGTGAAGTATGTACCAGATTAGTGTTGTATGATCCAGAATAGTCTTGAATGCACCAGAATTGTGCTGTATGCACCAGATGTGTGTTGTATGCACCAGATGTGTGTTGTATGCACCAGATTAGTGTTGCACCATATGTTTATTGAATGCACCAGAGTAATGCACCAGTATAGGGGTATTTGCACCAAATTAGTGCTGTATGCACCAAATTTGTGTTGTATGCACCTGAATAGTGCTGTATGCACCATATTAGTGTTGAATGTGCCAGATTTGTGTTGTATTTACAACAATAGTGCTGTATGCACCAGATTAGCGCGGTATGCACCAGATTAGTGTTGTATGTACCAGATTAGTGTTGTATGCACCAGAGTAGTGTTGTATGCACCAGATTAGTGTTGTATGCACCAGATTAGCGCAGTATGCACCAGATTAGTGTTGTATGTACCAGATTAGTGTTGTATGCACCAGATTAGCGTGGTATGCACCAGAATAGTGCTGTATGCACCAGATTAGCACGGTATGCACCAGATTAGTGTTGTATGTACCAGATTAGTGTTGTATGCACCAGATTAGTGTTGTATGCACCAGATTAGTGTTGTATGAACCTGATTAGTGTTGTAAGCACCAGATTAGTGCTCTATGCACCAGTTTAGTGTTGTATGCACCAGATTAGTATACACCAGATTAGTGTTAAAGCACCATATTTGTGGTGTATGCAGCAGAGTAGAGCTGTATGCACCAGAATGGTGTTAAAGGTGAAATATAGCGTGTCTTTTGAGCATATATTCTGAAATATATGTATATAATATACAATCTGTTCAAATATTACACTTATTGGTTGTCCCGTTTTCTCACAGTAGCAAATTTTAATTCATAGCGCACACGCTTCGAGTTTCGCCCTTTTTGAAGACAGGTAAGTGTCACGTGATCCTGTGACGTCATTGGTACCAAACGATTAGCGGTGTCGCATTGAGTTGTATAGTATTGTCTATGTAGGATTAAGTTTTATGGTACGTGTTAAAAATGCCGTGTGCTGTAGCTGGGTGTCAAAGTGTGCATAAAAAAGGACAATCTAATAACATCAGTTTCTTTCGTTTTCCTAATCAGGTTAATGATAGATTAAGATTTGAAGTGTGGGTGGACCGCTGTCGACGAAAATCGCCCGTCGCGTCAAAAAAATGGGAACCTTCGAAAGACGCGCGAGTTTGTAGTGAACACTTTGAGTTGGATTCGTGGGAAGTCCATCCTTTGGTTTCATTTTCATTGAATTTGGAGGACAAACGGCCATGCAGATTAAAAACAACAGCGATACCAACAATATTTTCTTACAAAAATGAGAAGTGCCTAACCCCGCCGTCTCC
Source organism: Cyrtodaria siliqua (assembly GCA_037043455.1). Lineage (NCBI taxonomy): Eukaryota > Metazoa > Mollusca > Bivalvia > Adapedonta > Hiatellidae > Cyrtodaria > Cyrtodaria siliqua. The sequence goes on from JAWPHD010010569.1 coordinate 25,726, forward strand.
GAGCAAGTTTTATTCGCCGATTCGACCGGCGTTGAGGAAGAAATTATTAAATGAGGTAGAATAGAAGTTTTTGTTCAGTTATCTTAGCAATCCCTCAGGTATGTGTATGATAAATTGTAGAAAGGTATATAGTCTTAGATCTGTACATCGTGATTGTTTAGCTGTTGAATTAGATGCATGTGTCTTACGTGAACGGCGCTAATATAATGTAGCCGTCTTTTTCAAAAGATTGCTAAAAAGGTTTAGCATATAAATGTAAATGAATTCGGTGAAATAAACACTGTGTAGTTGTTTGAATATATATTTTGTATTTTTTGTTTTTAAATTATACACCTTCTTCTTCCAATAGTGTTATAGATTTATATAGAGTTATATATCGGTTTCTGGATTTGAAAATAATGACAAAATGTTTCATGGATGTCTATAAAAAGGCAGAAAATTGATAATGTTACTAGCTATTATATTAGTTCAGTAATCTTGCATGACAAAACAACAACAATAACGGCTTTTACCTCATGCAGTAAGTAAACTAAGTGCTTTACAAGCATATATATATACTTTATATTCTAAATCAAAATTTTGATCTGTTAGGTCTTTTTTTATCGATCTCTACATGTACATAATACATACCGGTAATGTCGTGCTCATAATACATTTGACTATATTTTTTAGATCATAGTATTTTTCACTCTTCGTGCGCGATGAACTAGTTTCTCACTCATCATATATCCGTCTTGTGCAATACGCGGCTCGCCGCGGCGGTATTGCACCGCTCACGGCATTGCAATATACAGGAAATGTAGGCATATCATAAAACTACGTTTCCCTAAATGGTGCGTGATTTTGTCATATACCGACGTATGTACTCTGATTAGGCTGTACTTCAATAGGGCTCCGCAATAGTTGATTAGTCGGTGTGTGGTATATTGTTAGTTGGGGGCACGTGGAGAGCGTGTCATACTGCAAATCCGAATCTCATACACCACTATAGAGTGTTTGGAGGCGGCGGGGACTTATGGTATATAGAATACTGGACATTAGATGCTGTTTCATTTATTTATTTATTTATCGATTATACTTACTAGACTCTAAATATATTTTTTCAATGTCTACTTTTCGGCAAAAATAAAGTCCTTATAATCTGACGCTCGTATTAATGTACAAATATTAGACCATGTCCATTCATTCGGAATATACTGCATTTCACGCTTAGTGTAAATGTACCGAGATATTGCAGCGTTGCTGGTGACTTACAGTCAGAATTTCGATGAAAACAATGCCAACACGACCAAGCTCTTCATTTGCACCTGCACCGCATTCAACTTCCTCATCGGTTGATTAATCCGAGGTATTTTCATCCTCAGACACGAATTCTGGCTCAAAATCGTAAATTTGCACATTGTGCAACCGTCTTATCATGGGCATTTCATCTGACTCAGCATCATAGTCGCTTAATTCCGACATTTTCACACACTATACTGTTTTTGCTTGCTTTCCCTATGTACAAATGGTTTCGTTTTGTTCCCAATGACGTCACTTCCGGTTTTACGAGGAAGAGTTTTCCCCCTTTGATTTTTTTCAATTTTTTAGCGAAGCCTGTTCGTCTTTTCGGTTTTTATCTTTAAAAACATATTTTCACTAAACATACATCAATAGCATAGTAAACATTGTATTTATAATGATATTTAATAATTAAAAACATATCAACAACGGATTTGTTGATTTAGGACAAATTTCATCTTTAAGCACCGGATTTGTGTTTTATACACCAGATTAGTGCTGTATGCACCAGATTAGTGTTAGAGCACCAGATGTGTGGTGTATGCAGTAGAGTAGTGCTGTATGCACCAGATTAATGTTAAAGCCCCAGATATGTGGTGTATGCAGTAGATTAGTGCTGTATGCACCTAATTAGTGTAAGAGCACCAGCTGTGTGGTGTATGCAGCAGAGTAGTGCTGTATGCACCAGACTAGTGTTAAGCACCAGATAAGTGCTGCATGGGCCAGATTAATGTTAAAGCCCCAGATGTGTGGTGTATGCAGCAGAGTAGTGCTGTATGCACCTGGTTAGTGTTAAGCACCAGATTTGTGTTGTATACACCAGATTAGTGCTGTATGCGCCAGATTAGTGTTAAAGCACCAGATTTGTGTTGTATGCAACAGAGTAGTGCTGTATGCATCAGATTAATGCTGTGTGCACCATATTAGTGTTAATGCACCAGATTCGTGTTGTATACACCAAAGTAGTGCTGTATGCACCAGATTAGTGTTAAAGCACAGATTCGTGTTGTATCCACCAGAATAGTGCTGTATGCACCAGATAAGTGCTGTATGCACCAGATTCGTGTTAAAGCACCAGATTTGTGTTGTACGCTCCAGATTAGTGCTGTATACACCAGAATAGTGTTGTATGCACCAGATTAGTGATGTATGCACCAGATTAGTGGTAAAGCACCAGATCTGTGTTGTATGCACCAGAATATTGATGAAAGCTCCAAATTAGTGTTGAATGCTGTATGCACCAGAACAGTGCTGTATGCACCAGAACAGTGCTGTATGCACCAGATCAGTGTTTGTTCTGTGCTGTATGCACCAGATCAGTGTTGTATGCACCAGATCAGTGTTGTATGCTCCAAATTAGTGTTGTTTGCACCGTATTGTATTGTATTCACCAGATTTGTGTTGTATTTACAATATGTTTGTATGAGGAAGTTTTAAGATAAACTGAATCGAAAAATATACTAAGGTTGACTTTGTCTCCTAATTTTCCTAATCCAACGTCTTTTCAATTGTCCAGCCATTGATCAGTAGCCTCATGCACATTATTAAGATGGACTAGTTTCTGTCTTTAAGTTCACAGCATTTTGAGGTTGACCATTGAAATGTGTTAGAATACCCGTTTTATTGTATTTTCTTATGAATCATTTTAGGACGGTAGTTTACAGTGTCCTTCATGTAAGACAATATATGGAGAGAAGATGGGCAACTGTCCGAAGGGAGAGATGGAGTACCGAGTGATCAACTCGGAACTGCCGGGCTACGAGGGCTGTCAAACCATACAGATACTGTACCATATACACAGTGGAATACAGGTCTGATTGTCAACTTATATGTTTGTAATTCCAACTTGATTTTTTTTTTGCTGCAGTTCATTGGTTAGATCACATCACTTGATCATTGTCCATTCATCAGTAAACTCTCAAAGTCAATAATCTCACCTCTCAGATATATGACGTCTTGCATTATGGAGAAAACAAAATGTCTAAATACAATAACAGAAGTGAGAATTTGAACATATTGAGTGTGTTCAGGGTTCTCCCATTGGTTCCGAAAGCGCATCCGATAGCCATTGGCAGCCGTCGATAACCATCGGTTGCTGTCGTTTGCCAATGGATAAGATGTCAGTAACCAATCTTGCCATGACTCTACACCTAATGTAGCATTTGTGGCCTCTTTATGACATATTGATAGGGAGCTTGTTTCAGCCAAAGGTTTTTCTGCAGTAGCTTCAACAATTTAAATAATACGTACATCAGTTATATATCATCAGAACTGGAATTTTTATTTGTAAATAAAAATACCTTACTTTTCAAAACCGATTGAGAAATAAATATTTTACAACAAATTTTCCCCATATAAATTCCTTGCGGCTGGTGCAGCAGAAAATGAAGAAATCTCAAATAATTTCAGTAAGCCTTTATATTTTGCTATAAAACTTTTAGGACGTCTTAATTTATGAATATCCTACAGTTTAAAACCATTTTTAGCTCTACTGATCAGAGATCAGCAGAGCTTATGCCGTGGTGCGGCGTCCGTCGTCCATCTGTCCGTCTGTCTGTCCGTCTGTCCGTCCGTTAACTTTTTTTTTGTAGCGACTACTCCTCTGAAACTACTGAATAGATTTTCATGAAACTTTACAGAAATGTTGCCCATGAAGTCTAGTTGATCCTAGCAAAAATTCATGTTGATGTGAAATCCAAGATGGCCGCCAAAGCTAAAAATAGATTTTTTAATTTCAAGTTTGTAGCGACTACTTCTTGAAAACTATAAGTGATATTGATATGGGACTTTTTCTAAAATGATCAGCATGACATGATGTTGGTCCTTGTCGAAAATCGTTTTGATTTGACGTTAAACATGGCTGCCAGCGGCCATCTTTGTTTACATAGAGTTATATAATGAAAACTTGTAGCGACTACTCCTCTGAAACAACTCGACGGATTTTCATGAAACTTCACAGGAATGTTGCTCTTGATGTCTAATTGATCCTAGCAAAATTTCAGGTCGGCCGGAAATTCAAGATGGCCGCCACGGCTAAAAATAGATTTTTAAAAAATAAGTTTGTAGCGACTACTTCTTGAAAACTATAAGAGATATTGATATGGGACTTTTTCTAAAATGATCAGCATGACATGATGTTGGTCCTTGTCGAAAATCGTTTGATTCGATGTTAAACATGGCTGCCAGCGGCCATCTTTGTTTACATAGAGTTATATAATGAAAAATTGTAGCGACTACTCCTCTGAAACAACTTGACGGATTTTCATGAAACTTCACAGGAATGTTGCTCTTGATGTCTAATTGATCCTAGCAAAATTTCAGGTTGGCCGGAAATTCAAGATGGCCGCCACAGCTAAAAATAGATTTTTAAAAAATAAGTTTGTAGCGACTACTTCTTGAAAACTATAAGAGATATTGATATGGGACTTTTTCTAAAATTATCAGCATGACATGATGGTTATATGAGTCGAACATTATTTTGATTCGACGTTAAACGTGGCTGCCAGTGGCCATCTTTGTTTACATAGAGTTATATAATGATAACTTGTAGCGACTACTCCTCTGAAAATACTTGACGGATTTTCATGAAACTTCACACGAATGTTGCTCTTGATGTCTAATTGATCCTTGCAAAATTTCAGGTCGGCCGGAAATTCAAGATGGCCGCCATGGCTTAAAATAGATTTTCAAAATACAAGTTTGTAGCGACTACTTCTTGAAAACGATAAGTGATATTGATATGGGACTTTTTCTAAAATGATCAGCATGACATGATGGTTATTCCAGTCGAACATTGTTTTGATTCGACGTTAAACATGGCTGCCAGTGGCCATGTATGTTTACATAAGAGTTATATAATGATAACTTGTAGCGACTACTCCTCTGAAACTACTTGACGGATTTTCATGAAACTTCACACGAATGTTGCTCTTGATGTCTTATTGATCTTAGCAAAATTTCAGGTCGGCCGGAAATTCAAGATGGCCACCATGGCTAAAAATAGATTTAAAAAAAATAAGTTTGTAGTGACTACTTCTTGAAAACTATAAGAGATATTGATATGGGACTTTTTCTGAAATGATCAGCATGACATGATGGTTATCCGAGTCAAACATTATTTTGATTCAATGTTAAACATGGCTGTCAGTGGCCATCTTTGTTTACATAGAGTTATGTAATGAAAACTTGTAGCGACTACTCCTCTGAAACTACTTGACGGATTTTCATGAAACTTCACAGGAATGTTGCTCTTGATGTCTAATTGATCCTAGCAAAATTTCAGGTCGGCCGGAAATTCAAGATGGCCACCAAGGCTAAAAATAGATTTTCAAAAAACCAGTTTGTAGCGACTACTTCCTGAAATCAAAATCAATCAGAAGAGCTTCAAGGTCATTGACCTCTTGTTGGATAAAAAATCCTAAAAAAATGTGTTTTTTTTATAAAAAAAAAAGATGCAGCAGAATTTTGCATTGGAAATGCCCCCCATCAAAAACTGCTTTCGCGCAAACTGCTTTCGCGCATGAATTTTTTTTTTCTCAACCGATTTTGAAAAGTACCGTCATTTTATTTACCATTAAAAATGTCTGTTCCACTGATATAAAACTTACTTAGGTACTAGATGAATTTTGTCTAAAAAGTCCAAAAAACCTTTGGCTGAAACAAGCGCCCCAAACAATAGGTTAACATTAACATCATCACCAAAACACATATTGCTGAGAATTTAATCCCAATAAAAATACCAGTGAATATAGGACGTACAATGTCTACAAACTCAAATGTCCAGTTTTGAAGTATAAGGGCAGGTATCTCCTGCCTTGCCATATTGCTAATATATCAGGAGCCAGTGGTAACCTTGCACTGCCGGTGGTACCATATACTACCCATATCTGTTCAGAGTTGATTGGTTACCAGTTGTAACATCGGTTCCCAATGGTAACCATATGTTGCCATCAGTGGCCGTTGGGAGAACCCTGAACGCCCCCAGTGAAGCAGATACAAATTTCTTTTTCCCATTGACAATAGGTGAAACTATAGTAATTATCATTGTCATAGTGATAATGTATTTTTAAAACATTTCTATGGGTAAAAGATATTTCTCAGTGAAAGAATATTCATGATCTCTAAAATATTAATAACCAACTCCGAACACAAAAAGAACTAACTGTGACGTTGAGTTATGAAGTCAATAACGTATTGGTGACGTCGACGTCATCCACCGATAACGCTAAATAAAGCGGATAATTCTGGTTAAAATCATACATAATCTGACTAAAAATGTAATAAAAACATTATTTAACTGTTGTGATCGACTATATGGAAATCCTTCTTATATATAATCGATCCCAGCAGTTAAATAATCTCTATATAATTCTAAAAATGATGTAAAAAAACAGCTTTCTTATAGTCGATTTTACTTCTGCTTAAAATTCACTTTATCACATGTATTGCTTTAAAATGATACTGCTTATGTCACGTATAATCATGTGCAGTTTTGATCCTTCATTCAGACTTTATTTGATCTGTAAACCAAATGTTACCATTCCAGGGACCTGAGCACCCTAATCCAGGAAAGCGATTTTCAACACGGGGATTTCCCAGAATTGGTTACGTTCCAGACTGTGATAAAGGGAGAAAGGTAACCCTTTACTGCTTATATAGATAATTGTTATGCTCTGTCATACTATTGCAGGGGGCATACAGTATCACCCTTATGTGCGGACGACTGCATCCGTTAGACTGTCCGTCACATTTTAGTTTTGCCATTATCTCCATTTCTAGTTGTTTTGAAATCTCCTCCCAATCGTACTTTGAAGACTCAAGTTGATCTATTGGGGTCACTTTTCATCTGTTGTCCATCCATTGTCCGTCTACCATTGTTAACCAGTTCTTCAAATGACTTCTCAGAAAATGATTCTCAAATTTGTTAAAATTTGGTCGATGCGACATCCAAGATGGCCGCCATTATCGTAAAAGGTCAAAACCTTAAAGAGGCACTACCTATATCTACGCGATTTTTAATGTAAAATATTAAATACTCAATATTACTGCATTTATATGTATACAGAGCTATTTTATGAGTATTCTAAGAAGAAACATGTTCGTATTCCAGTTCTGTAAATTATTAATTATGATCAAAACAATATCTTGAATAAAATGCTGCCCAGCCGTTTATTCCTGCCGGAGAACTACGAGTTTTTACAATTTTCTCGGACATGCGCAATGCGATTACAAACTATTCGGCGCAGTTCCGATAGCAAACGAATCGATCGGAACTCTTCGCTAATCAGACGAGGTAGTTCCGATTGTAAACGAATAAGATCGGAAAATCTCTGCAATCGGCTTTTCTAAAACAATTACGAATACAATTTCAAAAATCCGATCTTTTCAATCCTGTTTTTCCCCAGCAAAACGCATATTACATTGGGTGAAATTATTGCCATTAACCTTTTTCATAGTCCTCTTTATAATTAAGTAAAGTTTATATCAATTGGTGGACAAAAAGATATAGGTAGAGCCTCTTTAAAAAATCTTTTCTCAAGAACCACTAAACAGATTTCAAAAGTTTTTCTTTATAAACTATCTCCAACCCCTAGACTATCATGTTACTTAAATGAAGTCCCCGGGGTCAAAGATGGCCACCTTCATGGGGTCCAAAATGTGTATATAGAGATTTTTCATGTTTTACATAGACGTATAAGGAAACATTTGAAGAATCTTCTTGTCTGAAATCACAGGGCATGTAGCTTAAGCTGATGGTCCTTTACCAAGTTTGTTCAAATGGTGACCCTGAGGTCAAATCTGGCTCCAGTCCAGGGGGTCAGTTTTACATAGTAATATAAAAAAATAAAAAATAAAAATAAATTCTCTCTGAATGTGCAAGAGGTAAGGGTGCAATATTTTGAATATAGCATAAGCTTACTGTCCTCTACCAAGTTTGTTTGAAAGGGGAACCCGGGGTCATATTTGGCCCCACCGCCCGGGGTCACATATTTACATCGTGTTATGTAGGAAAACCTTTTTCTCTGAAACTACGAGAGATAGAGGTATATTATTTTGCATGTCGCATAAGCATATGGTCCTGTCCTAAGTTTGCTCAAATGGTGACTCTGGAGACCCCGGAGTCAGTTTTACAGAGTTACATAGGAAAACCTTACAAATCCTCTTCTCTAAAATACAGGATCTAGAGTTCGAATATTTCGCGTATAGCATAAGCTTATGGTCCTCCAAGAAGTTTGTTCAAATGTTGACCATGTATCAAATTTTTCGCCACCCCGAGTTCACGTTTTACAGACTTATATAGGGAGAAATTAACAATCTTCTTCTGAAACTTCAAGGCATAGAGCTCTCATATATTGCCTGTAGGTTCTCCACCAACTTTGTTCAATGATGACACTGGGATCAAATGTGGCCCGCCCTGGGGGGTCACAGTTTTACATAGTGTTTTCGAGGAAAATCTTCTTCTCTGAAACTACAAGAGATACAAGTCAGATGTTTTGCATGTAGCATAATCGTATGGTTACCGACCAAGTTTTTTTAAATGGTGACCCTGGGATCAAAATGGCTCCACCCCAATGATCACATGTTTTACATGGACTTATTTTAGGGAAAAACTTTAAAAATCTTCTTCCCTGAAACCACAAGGCATAGAATTCCAATGCTGCATGTAGCATAGGCATATGGTCCTCTTCTAAGTTTGTTCAAATGGTGACCCAGTGGTCAAATTTGGTCCCTCCCCTTCGGTCACAGTTTTAGTTTTATACTTAATCCGCTACCAAGTTTGTCAGTTAGTATTAAAGTACAATGTCATATAACCACAGATGTATTAAGTATAGTCAAACACCTGTTTTACCTGTTATTGCTTATATTAATGTATTGGAATTAACCAAACAACTTCAGATTATCAAGTCAGGACTAGTAAATTCATTCTACAATGTATGTTGTGTTGACCACATAAAAACATGTTCCAATATAAAAACCTTAATCAGGTTATCGCCGTGACGCCCCTGGGCCTCTTGTTTCACTAGCTATCAATTTTCCTAACTATTTAAATGATCCCAATTGACCAGATCGAAGGCATATAGGTATTCTTCAGTCGGATTTCACTTTTGACGGTTTTGCACCAGGCATTTAAAAAAATCCACACAAAAACAGATCTAACTTTGTTCAAAGATTTACAAAACAACCCATGAGCTTATAAAATAGTTTTCCTTACTTCATGACACATAGTTTGAAATAAAAAATGAATTTACTGAAGGAACAGGTGGTAAAACACAATTATTGTTATAATCCTACTGATAACATTTTATCAACAGGCCCTGCAGCTTTTGATAGTTGCGTGGAAGCGGCGACTGATATTTACGATAGGTTCGTCCACAACAACAGGTGAAGAAAACACAGTGACCTGGAATGAAATCCATCATAAAACAGAACTGGGATCAAATTACTCGGGACATGGTTTTCCCGATCCTAAATATCTGGACAATGTTTTGTCTGAGTTGGCGGTACATGGGATTACAGAAAAAGATCTTACAGTATCTTGATCATAGACTGGTTTCATGCAGTGCATGGACTAACAGACCAAGATCTGCCAATATATTATGGGACTGGTTCCAAGTAGAGCATGATGTTAGATAAACATCTGCCAGCATCTTTATTTTGAGACTGGTTCCAGGCATCGAGTTATATAAGATTCATGATGGATTGGTTCCAAGCAGTGCATGGTTTTACAGATAAACATTTTCCAGCATCTTTATGAGACTGGTTCCAGGCATTGTTTTATATAAGATTCATGATGAACTGGTTCCAGGCAGTGCATGGTTTAAGATCTGGCAGCATCTTTCTGAAGGACTAATTCCAAGCAGTGCATGGTTTAAAGTCCGCAAGTATCTTTTTTGAAGGACTGGTTCCAGGTTTGCATGATATTACATGTAAATATGTTCAAACATCTTTTTTTTGGAAACACATGTTTTTTGTGTTACCTTTAATGTTGGTTTTTCTTTTCATTATATTTCTTCATCAAATTGTCAATAAATACACTTTCTTACAATGACCAGGTTACTTAACCGATATATAAATGTCAAGGTCATACAACAAGGTAAGGTCATACAGCAAGGTAAAGTTCTGTTGAACTTCTGTGTTCAACAGTTGTTTTTCTGATCTTGATAACTTACCATTTGGTATAACTTTTTCATTTCTCGAGATATTTTCAGTCACACGACCTTTAATGTTATTATATAAAGGTCAAGGTCACAGTCATGGAACTTTTGTTTCAAAAGTCGTTAAACATGAAGTGAACATTAGACTTCTTCAAATCTTCATATTCCTTCATCACACTTTAATTTATGCACTTCATTACAATAGTCATAGTTAATTTATGCACTTCATTAAAATAGTCCTAGTCCATGTCAAATTCTAAAAACGTAAGTTTTAGTCATCAAGTATATAACTTTGTTTTTCTGCATCAAACTTTAAATATATATATTAGACACAGACCTAATAACAAATAGATTGGACGCTACACAAATTATCTAAATTTCACATGACACAGTGCAAAAAATTCACAAATTATTTCCCAACTTAAAACACACATATCATGAAGAGTTTTATAGATACAAGTTTCATTTATGCCAAATCCCATCACAAATTTAATTTTCTTTGCAATGGTAGTATTTTTCTTTCTCTTACATTTAGAGCAAAAAAGGAGTTTGGCGGAAACTTTGACAATGTCAAAACCTTGATTTTTAAGAGAAAAGCAAAAGATAATGACATTTTTAACTTTAAACATCTTTTTATACAATTATTTCTTATTTTCAAAATAAACATAAATTATTATCCCATTTTGCTATTCACTATGAATCTTTTAAATGTATTCTCATCAAAATCAGTGAATAATTAAGAGAGGAGACAGAAGGTAAAGTTATGGTGCCACGTGATATTTTGGTTAATTCATTGGTTATGCTTGGAAGTTTCCTATCTGTTTATTAATATGTCTGTGCATTAGATAACAATAGTGTCATGTCATCAATTTAAAATGACGACTCACATGCTCCATTTAGTTTCTACATGGTTACTGGTCAAGTTCAACATGCTCCATTTAGTTTCTACACGGTTACTGGTCAAATTCAACATGCTCCATTTAGTTTCTACATGGTTACTGGTCAAATTCAACATGCTCCATTTAGTTTCTACATGGTTACTGGTCAAGTTCAACATGCTCCATTTAGTTTCTACATGGTTACTGGTCAAATTCAACATGCTCCATTTAGTTTCTACTTCTACACGGTTACTGGTCAAATTCAACATGCTCCATTTAGTTTCTACATGGTTACTGGTCAAATTCAACATGCTCCATTTAGTTTCTACATGGTTACTGGTCAAGTTCAACATGCTCCATTTAGTTTCTACATGGTTACTGGTCAAATTCAACATGCTCCATTTAGTTTCTACATGGTTACTGGTCAAATTCAACATGCTCCATTTAGTTTCTACATGGTTACTTGAAATTATATTTTGCTTGATCTTGACCAACTTTCGTAATGATTTCGTAAGGATCACGTTAATGAAAGGACAACAAATGTGACCTATTAAGGGTAACATTGACAGACCAAGATTATTGTCTGTTTAATAGTCACAAATTATATTTGTTTAATTTATGTTTTCATGATATATGAAGGTTTACAGGTGGAAAATGGCCGTTTATATGTTTGGAAAACAGTAGCAATAAATTCTTAAAAGGACACATGGAAATCTTGTGGTATTGTGATTTTGAAAGCAACCTACGTTTTAGTGAAAAGTTAAAGCTAATAGATATATAAACAATTTTTTTTTGGTCAAAATAAGATTCGTGGGAATGGAATTAACTCAGGCAAAATTCTAAATTATTAAATTTTGAACATTTTATGCTAACAGTGTATGCATTATTTTATCCAGTCCTCTATTTGCTGGATTAATGCAATTGAACGAGTTTTCGTCTTTTCTCGACACTAGAATGATGTTGCTAGTTTTAGAAATACTATCACATATAACATATTAATCATGTTGATCTTTATAACTCTGCCGAGAAACAGGGTGCCTGAGAGAAAATCTTATCTAGGCAGCTACTTTCCTATCCCGTCAGGTGCACCTCTTTTGACGACATCGGGGCATTTTTGATGACATCAAAATGTTTTTCACCAAAAAAAAGAGTAAATTAATGAGTTAACCGATCAACATGATAAATAGAATATAAAATTAGTGCCTGATCAACTCCAGTTTATCAGGTTCGGCACGAACAAAATGAAGCCTTCGGCACAGCCTTGGGCTTCATTGTTTTTCTCAGCCTCTCCTGATAAACTGGATATGACGGGCATTAACAAATTCTCTATGTATCAGGTAATTGAATAGTGGTTCATGTTTGGTTTGTCTTGGTGAGCGAGGATCATAAGACCTTAAGACTGCCATGTGTCCCTTTCTAAACTTAGTTTTGTTCATATAAATAACTTTATTCAATAAAACTATTCAATATCGCTTTTAATTTATATTTTTATTTCCATATACATGACAAAACTATACAAAATAAATCAACTTGAAAAGCATTATCATAAAATCAACAGGTAACATCTAATAACTAGGATTTCTTGGTTATAAAACTGCAACTGGGTGCTAACATATTGTTAATGCTAGAGAGTTTATAGCTGCCCATCCAGAACACATGCAGCCTTAGAATATAAGATATACACATATGAGACAGGTGTTAGCAGCTTTTCTTGCAAATTCATGTTTTTCACAGGTGCTAAAAAATTCATTATTCCCAATAAAAATCTGATGTCAGATATCAAAAACAGTTATATGACATCAGTGTCATTTTGTAAATAAATACAGAGAAAGATTATTGCAAATGCAAAAGATGTCAATGTAATGCACGAAAAAAGTCTGTCGTGGCTATATGGTTCACATAAACTGCTCCACAATTCTGAAAGTATTCAACATTTCATTTTTATGCCTCCATCACCGATCTGTCCCAAAAAGTTTGCTATTCCATCTCCTTCCACAGTTTTCAACAGATTGTTTCAAAACTTTGCAGGATGTTTACCTAGGATGTCGAGATGTGTATAGTGATTCGGCGTCAAAATCAAGTTTGTATTACTGGAGTTAAGGCCCTTTTTCTGTCAAATGTTATGTTAAAACATCTTGTGTGTCTATCTCCTCGCAGTTTTTAACTGATTGTTTTGAAACTTTATAGGATGCTTACTTATTATGTCAAGATGGGCATATCAATATGGCGTCAAAATCGACCTTTAATTACCAAAGTTACGGCCCTTTTTTGTTCAAATTTTACGTTTTCCACAGGTTGTTTTCAGTGGGGGCATCCATGTCCCAGGACTCATTTCTAGTTTAAGTCTCAATTGTTACTTGATATGGCCTACCAGATTTGCACAGGCATGTGTTGTTCTAACCAGAATTGGACGTTTGTCAGACTATGTACAGGCAAGACATTTTTTTTCTTCTTAAGTCGGGTCAACTAGAATGTAAACAGAATTACACAATTATTTAAAATCGTATAATTTCAGCCCAAAGCTTCCATTTCACAAAATGAAAACACATTTTGGTATTCCAACAGAATGGAATGGAGTGGGAGTTTTATGGCGCACCAACACAAAAAAGGTTATAGTAGCACCTGAAACAATACAGGGATCATGATGAAGATCTTTAATGAACATGAAAAAACAACAACATAAATTCGGGGGGATTTTATCCCTCTGCCTGGAGAAGCAGCAGCCCTATTCAGCAAGAACCACACAGGGCTGAATGGAATGAAAGAAACAAATAATACTGTTTAAAGACAAGATGGATTTCAAGATCAACGGCATGGTAACACAACTGTTTAACTATTCAACATAACAATAATGATACAAGGGCCTTACAATTATTTGTTAGTTCACGTTCACAAGCTCATGGTGAAAGCATTTAAGCGATCAAATTTAACGCAGGACATGATTTACTTTATAGAATCGAGCAGTGTACAGCGTACCCATAAACAGGTAGCATAATTTACAGGGGATAAAAGTTTGCCTCTCTCAAGACTCGAACACACAACCTTCTAATTTACAGTCAGTTGTTTATGGTATATTTAGTACCATTTATTATGATGCAAAATAACCTAAAGCTGCACTAGCAGTGACGTTTACCTTATAAAACAAAATAATTACGTTGACAAACATTACACAACTACCATTTTTGAAAATTAGAAACAAGATGTTTTGACAGGATTAAATAGCGGTACAAAAAAAAGTACAACTTTGTTAGACTAAACTCCAAGCCCAAACTAAACTAGCGGTTGTTTTTAGTAAAAACGGATGTCTACCCCACTGGTGAAAGGGCCATAAATCTGCCAAAAATCATTCAACTGGAACATGAAGATGATATGCACAACTAGGGATCATCCTTGGCAAGTTTTGTTGAAATCTGGTCGGGGGGCTGCCAAATGAAATCATTCAACTGGAACACGGCAAAGACATGCGCAACTAGGCTTGATACTGATCATTCTCGCCAAGTTTTGCTGAAATCCGACTAGGGGATCAGGAGAACTAGTCTGGATAAAGTTTGTGTAAAACCTTTAAAGGGCCATAACTCTGCCAAACTCATTCAACCAGAACATGACCATGATATGCGCAACTAAGCTTGGTACTGATCATCCCTGCAAAGTTTTGTTGAAATCCGGCCAGGGGTTCAGGAGAACGTCCACACAAAGTTTGTGTATTAAACCCTTTAAAGGGCTGAACACGGTGATGACGGGCACAACAAAACTTGATACTGATCATCCTTGCAAAGTTTCACTGAAATCCAGCCAGGGGTTAAGGAGAACTAGTTTGTCTATTAAAACCTTTAAAGGGCCACAACTCCGCAGGGTGACGATAATATGCAAAACTAGGCTTGGCACTGATCATCCCTGCTAAAATTCGTTGAAATCCAGCCAGGGATTTAGGACAACTAGTCCGAACAAAGTTTGTGACATACAGACAACAGACGACAGACAGCACAAAAACAATATGTCTCCCCTTGCGGGTAAAACGAACGTGTTACCGACTGAGCTGAATGGGACAGTTATGCGATGCAAGACATATTGTAAGTAAAACCTAATGCACTAATGACCAACATAAATTTAAATATTGCAGTCCCAGTCATGTTTACAAACAAATAAAACCTTTGTTTTTCTTCAAATCTTAACAAATTTATTATTGCATACTTATTTGGTTCATGTTTCCATGTATACATTTTACTGAATAACAATCAGACAGTTACTTGCTTATGCTCAATATATACTGAAAGGAAAAAGAAACGTGACACATGGAATTTCCGCTATATATTGTATATACTGCACACTAAATTCCATATATATTCCAAGGAAATCCCAAGATGTTTTGTAAAAAAAAAAGTTGCAGTTAGTTGCAGTAAGGACACAACTGTGATGTTGTAGACGTTTTAATCACAGTACATGTTGTAACAAGAATTTCATAAATGCTGAAGTTCCTCTTTGAAAAATTGAGCCAGTTCAGTACTGTATTTAACGTAAAGCGTTTGCAAAATTTTGCATCCTAAGTTTGCTCACATGCTTGAGCCAGCCACATACTCTGTCAATAATGAAACTTTGCAGGAATACTATTTGCTGTGTTGTGTTGTGTTGTGTTGTGTTGCTTTAGTCTTTTTTTCCGAAAGGAAAGATCTTGCACCATTCAATTAACAGCAGCATATTGTACATACAATACATAGTAGAAATTCCCATGTCACATTTCTTTTACCTTTCAGTATATATGCTTTCCTTTATACCAACGGTGGCCCTTTAACATATTCGAATGCACTGAAAGACGTATCAGTATATCGCTCATCATGTCACACAGGTAAATTAACCTTGCGTGGTGTAATACTATATTTTATTGAATTGACTTCAGTTGGGGTTTTACGGCGCACCAACACAAAAAGGTTATATGGCACCAACAGGAATTAACATTCCTGACTCTCCCTATTTACATCTAGATAAAAATAAGCAGAATGAGCCTAGAACTTTCTCACCTGCAGAACTGCAGAGTTAAAGCAAATTCTCTTGTAAACACTCTATTTTTTACTGGAGCCATGATCATTGTTTTCTGCCACCGCTAAAGTAGCATCTGAAACACACCTTTAATGAACATGACAAAAATGGCAAAATGAACATGAATTCGGGGGGATTTTACTCATCTGCCTGGATAAGCAGTGGTCCTGTTCTTGCCAGTGAACCACACAGGGTTTTATCAAACTGAAACTAGGATTCCATCTTAAAACAACTTCTCGATTTTTTATTAAGCAGTTTGTAAGCTTGTGCAAGTGTCTCCACTTTTTACTGCGTAATGCCTATTTATTGTTAATACTCGTACATTAAAGAACAAATAAAACACAAGGTCCCTGGTTCAAATCCCATTCCAGTTTATAAAATGTAATCGCAAGTCATATATTTATCGATGTTAGCTGTACGAAGGATTTATTTAAATACGATATTTAAAGCATTGATTTCTGGCTAACATAACTACTTTTTGGATGTTCGTCATATTGGAACTACTTCAACCATGACTCATTCATATCTGTAGCTTGAAGATGTTGTTGCATTGTTATGTTCTGTCAGCCAGAGTATGCAGGCCACCGATCCTCTTGTCAGTCACGTTACGCAGGCCACACGCCCTCGTGTCAGCCGTGTAATGAAGACCACACCATCCTCTTGATGTCCATGATGTATTTGGTTCAAATACTATTTCTTGTATATGATGCACGTAGGACCACAAAACAGCTTTAAACAATTTTCTGAATGGAAAATGTGTTAAAAACCACACTGAGACAAAGCAAGTCGCACAGAATTCTAGTATGTTGACCTGAGAAAAGCCAATTGTCGCATAGAATCCTAGTATGTCGAAACGATAAAAGCCAATTGTCGCATAGAATCCTAGTATGTCGACACAAGGAAAGCCAATTGTCGCACAGAATCCTAGTATGTCGACAAGGAAAGCCAATTGTCGCACAGAATCCTAGTACGTACAAGGAAAGCCAACTGTCGCCAAAATCCTAGTATGTCGACACAAGGAAAGTCAATTGTCGCACATAATCCTCGTAAGGCGACACTAGGAATTTATATACAGCCAATTAAACTTAAAGGAATGACAACTTGTACACACATGGAACTCTTCATCACACCATGTCACAGTCTGCAACTTACCGTCCACGTATGTACCCTCTGATCTTTGTGAGCATTTATAACCCTCCTGGGCAAGGTCAAACTGCAGACATGCAGCCACATTAGTCATCGCTTCGTCTGGCTGACCTATGACATCGTCAGACGGAATGTGAACATAGTATTTACCGTAACATTTCTCAAATGATTCAAACGTCCTAAACTTACGGTAATATTGCTTGTATGCTTGCTTTGAAAACTGCAAGTCTCGCGGGATTGGTTGATTTTTTGTCGTAACCAGCTTAACAATTGATACTATAACTCCGTCTTCTTCTGCCTCTAATCGTGCAAGTCGGGTAAGTTCTTCTCGCACATAGTTATAACACATCAACTTTTTGCGAATATTCTCCCTCACAACATGCTCTGCAAATAAGCTTGGAGATGCTTTAAGGATGTCTATGAGGTCATCTAGTCCATAGTACATTGCTTCTTTGAGCACTTCTTCAGCAAATACCGGGGAAGGAAGAACATCATCCCGCAAAAAATTGAGTATATGATGAAAATATGTACCATCTCTGGAAAAGACAAACATTATACATAGTTCAGCATAATAACATGAAATAAACAGTATAATAATTAAATGAGGAAATTCTTTTTCTTCGACAGGTTCAGTTGAGACAACATGACCAACAACAGAACACGATTGGGACTCGTGCAAGTTTATGCAAAGTGATAACTATTATTAGCATAAAGTTAACAGATGCTTGGTAACTGTGCATGTTTAAATCAAGGAAAACTAGAAAAGGTTACCATGGGGGTCCGCAAAAGAAATTATTGGCCAGTATGTGATTGACGAGAAACCTTGCGGACACAATTTTTCATGACTGGGTCCTGGTGTTACGGTTCATAGATATTGGAAAAGAATCTTGCTATTAGAATGACATATGGTTTACCTATCAATGAAGAAGTTGTCTTCACTGTCCGTGTCCACCTGGTGTTTCCCACTGATCAAGGGGACACAATCCTGCTGTAAGAATGACATACGGTTTACCTATCAATGAAGAAGTTGTCCTCACTGTCCGTGTCCACCTGGTGTCTTCCACTGATCAAGGGAAAAGAATCCTGCTATAAGAATGACATACGGTATCACCTATCAATGAAGAAGTTGTCCTCACTGTCCGTGTTCACCTGGTGTCTTCCACTGATCAAGGGGAAAGAATCCTGCTATAAGAATGACATACGGTTTACCTATCAATGAAGAAGTTGTCCTCGCTGTCCGTGTCCACCTGGTGTCTTCCGCTGAACATCACACCCAACATGGAGTCCGGGTACCTCTGTAATGTTGACAGTCGGGTGGCAAACATCTTTCCACCAACATTCAGATTTATAACACTAGGAAACTGAAGTTAATATAACATACAGTTACTGACATGTCATATTCTTGTTTATTAGGCTAAATAAAATAATACATGTGTTTACTGTTACCCATTCGACTCCCTTAAATTAACCTTTATCTCTTGTAGTTTCATAGAAGAAGATTTTAAAAAGTTCTTTCCTATTATCAGTCTATGTAAAACTGTGACCCCTGGGGCGTGGCCAAATTTTACCCCAGGGTCACCATTTGAACAAATATGGAAGAGGACAATAATCTGATAAAAAATATTAAACCTTTATCTCTTGTAGTTTCATAGAAGAAGATTTTAAAAGTTCTTCCCTATAACTATGTAAAACTGATCCAACAAGGGCCAATTAAAGAAAAAAGAAGCAAGGTTTCTTATGAGAAAAAAAAATATATATATACTAGTAGACAGAAAGGAAAAAGAAACGCATAATCAAAATATTGCCTATACTACACTATTATACACACCTAATTCCACGTAATATTCCAGATATATCTCGATGTGTTTTGTACAAAAAGGGGCTACAACTTATTACAGAAAGGACAACTCTGTCATGTAGTAGACCTTTTAATCAAAGTATACTTTGTTAATAGAAATTCATAAATGTTGAAGTTTCGCTTGAAAAAGTCAAGCCATTTCAGTATTGTGTTTAATGTTAAGAGATTGCAACGTTTAAAGCCTAAGTTTGCTCACCTGCTTGAGTCAAATGCGCATTCTGTCGATAATGAAACTTTAACGGGGTAACCATTGGTGTGTTCGGTGCTGTTTAAACCTTCTTTCCGAAAGGACAGGCCTAATGTCGCCCTGTACCATTCGATTAGCAGTAGCATGTTAAACATACAATATATAGCGGAAATACCCATTTTGCGTTTCTTTTTCCTTTCAGTATATATTAAACAAGAGGTTATTGACCTTGAAGCTCTACTGATAAATTTTGATAGCTGGATCAGCATTCCTGTGAAGTTTCATAAAAATCTGTCAAGTAGTTTCAGAGGAGTAGTCGCTACAAGTTGAAGATTTTACTATATAACTAGGTAAACAAAGATGGCCACTGGCAGCCATGTTTAATGTTGAATCAAAATAATTTTCGACAAGGATCAACATCTTGTCATGCTGATCAATTCAGAAAAAGTCCCATGTCAATATCACTTACAGTTTTCAAGAAGTAGTCGCTACAAACTTGTTTTTAAAAATCTATATTTAGCCGTGGTGGCCATCTTGAATTTCCGGCCGACCTGAAATTGTGCTAGGATCAACTAGTCATCAAGAGCAACATTCCTGTGAAGTTTCATGAAAATCCGTCAAGTAGTTTCAGAGGAGTAGACGCTACAATTTTTTACTATACAAACTCTATGTAAACAAAGATGGCCACTGGCAGCCATGTTTAACGTCCAATCAAAATAATGTTCAACAGGATCAACATCATGTCATGCTGATCATTTTAGAAAAAGTCCCATATCAATATCACTTATAGTTTTCAAGAAATACCGGTAGTCGCTACAAACTTATTTTTAAAAAATCTATTTTTAGCTGTGGCGGCCATCTTGAATTTTTGGCCGACCTGAAATTTTGCTAGGATCAATTAGACATCAAGAGCAACATTCCTGTAAAGTTTCATGAAAATCCGCCCAGTTGTTTCAGAGGAGTAGTCGCTACAAGTTTTTACTATATAACTCTATGTAAACAAAGATGGTCACTGACAGCCATTTTTAATATTGAATCAAAACGATTTTTGACAAGGACCAACATCATGTCATGCTGATCATTTTAGAAAAAGTCCCATATCAATATCACTTAAGTTTTCAAGAAATAGTCGCTACAAACTTGTATTTTAAAAATCTTTTTCTAGCTTTGGCGACCATCTTGGATTTCACATCAACATGAATTTTTGCTAGGATCAACTAGACTTCATGGGCAACATTTCTGTAAAGTTTCATGAATATCCATCCAGTAGTTTCAGAGGAGTAGTCGCTACAAATAAAAGTTTACAGACGGACTCTGCTGATCTCTGATCAGTCGAGCTAAAAACAAAACAAATTTAACCCATGAACCAAGGTTTCTTATGAAAAAAAAATATATATAAAATAAAAAAATAAAAATGCCTCCAGTGAGATTTTAACCCACCACCCCCGGGGTTTCCAGCGTACATTACCGAATATTGAAAAAGGGCCATAACTCCTGTGTTACTGGTTCGATCTGGCTGGTTTTCAAACTCGTCCGAGCTTTCATTGATATCAGCAATCAGGCCAAGTTTGGGAAAGATCGAATACAAAATGAAGGCGCTCGAGTTTTCACAAGGCTGAAAATGGCATTTTTCAATAATACAAGGGCAAATAACCCTGGTGTTCCAGATCCGATATAGCTGGTTTTCAAACTTATCTGAGCTTTCATTGATATTAACAATCTGTTAAAGTTTGGTAAAGATTGGATGCAAAATGAAGGCCCTATCGTCTTAATGAGGCAAAATATAGCATTTTTAACTAAATCAAGGGCCATAACTCTGCTGTTGCTGGTTCGATCTGGCTGTTTTTCGAACGTGTCCAAGCTTTCATTGATATTAACAATCTGGTAAAGATTGGATGAAAAACGAAGGTCTTAACAAGGCAAAAGTTAGCGGACGACGGATCCATCCCTTTAAGACATCTTATCAGGTCATCAGGTGGAGGGACATTAAAACTTTAGAAATAACAACAACAACATACTGAAAAAATGAGGTAGGTCGGGAAACCGTAACAACACATATAAACATAGTCTAAATGTGTATTTAATAATGTTAACATCTTTTACATTTTGAATTTTTATATATTTTAAAATCGTAAAAAGGGCTGGTAAACGAGGAAACATGTCTCCATCGTAAATGGAGTGTCTACAATAGAATTTGCTTGATGCACATGAGTGGCAATGTCTCGAGAACCAAAGATGTAGTATAAGGTTGCTTATGCTCTTTAAGAATTGAACTGAATTGGGGTTTTACGGCACACCAACACAAGAAAGGTTATGTGGCGCCAAACAGGGATGAACATGCCAGGCTTATCCTCCATTTACATCTAGATAAATACGGAGAATGGGCCTAGAACCTTCTATCCTGCAGAACTGCAGAGTTGCTGCAAATTCTATTGTAGACACTCCAATTACGATGGAGACAGGTTTCCACATTTGCATATGCGGTGTCGTGAAGAAAACCTTGAATGAGCATGATAAAAAAATGACAAAATGAACAAGAAGGGGGTGTCCTACCCCTCTGCCTCTAGCGGGATTTGCAGTGGTTGTAACCTACCCAGGGAACCACACGGGGATGCTCTCTAGAGCAACCATGGACTGGCAGAGAGGTATAAAAAAAAAAAAAAAAAACTCCTTTCAGGTCGGGCAATAGCACTGTAGCAGAGCAAAAGGGCAACAGAGAAAGAACCATGTTTTGAAAGTAACAAGAACCATGTTTTGAAAGTAACAACTACTTATTCTCTAACAACATCTGGGTTTGGGACTTCATTATAACCAAAGCACTCGAGTCGAGTGAAAAATCAAAACCAAAAAAACTCGTGAAAAGCCTAACGGATACCCCACCCACCTTCATCTAATGTAAACAAAATACAGCGTTGTTTTTGGACATATAATGAGATGTTCATAATGTGTGTAAACATATTACTGAACAAGATGGGACACGTGTGCCCTCCCATTCATCGTGTGTATCCTCTGACATATTAAAACAAACTGTCAAAAGCACAATTTGTAACAAAATCGGATTTTGACAGCCAAGTGAAGATCTTTCAAGGGAGGTTATAATCTTGTTTTCTAAAAGTATTAAAAGTACAGTGAGGAATGGACAAATGACCCGGCGGCACGATTTACCCAAATATACCCAAATCTACCCAAATACACCGGATTTACCCAAATACAGTTTATGTTTGCACAAATACACCCTATTTAATTGTTTTTTTCGGCAAATACTTTATTTTTATAGTTAAGTATGGTATAAACTAATATAATCTGTAAAAAAAAAGATATATTAGCCGCAGATATGAACTTTGCAGCCATTTTTAAAATTCATTGTTATCAAATCGTATACGATTTACCCAAATATAGTCTATGTTTGCACAAATACACTCTATTTAATTATTTTTTTCGGCAAATACTTCATTTTTATAGTTAAGTATGTTATAAACTAATATAATCTATGAAAAAAATATATATAATAGACGCAGATATGAACTTTGCAGCCATTTTTAAAAATCATTTTTATCAAATCGTATACGATTTACCCAAATACAGTCTATGTTTGCACAAATACACCCTATTTAATCGTTTTTTTTCGGCAAATACTTCAATTTTATAGTTAAGTATGGTATAAACTAATATAATCTGTGGAAAAAAAATTATATTAGCCGCAGATATGAACTTTGCAGCCATTTTTAAAAAAAACATTTTTATCAAATCGGATATTCATTATAAGTATCTAGAAATATTATAATAATGGATTGAACAAAAATGTATTCGCTTGAAATATGAACTTAATCATTTTTTATTTTATTTTCAGAGATCAAATCTGACGCAAATTACCCAAATACACGTGTCAAATCCATTGTACAACGACGGGGCTAACAATTAACACCAGTACCAGTTAACTCCAAAAAGAAAAAGATCTGATAGAAAGCCAAAATAAAACAATAAAAATGATTTTCCAAATCTCCAAGAAATGTTTAAGCTTCGGAATAAATGTTATATATACATACTAGTATCCCTCATGTCGGCCATGTAATGTTGGCCACCCACACCCTTGTCATCCATATAACGTTGGCCACACACTCTTGTCAGCCGTGTAATGCTGGCCTACACAATATTGTCATCCATGTAATGCTGGGCACCACACTCTTGTCAGCCATGTAATCCTGGTCACATATATCCCTCTTATCAGCCAGGTAATGCTGACCACCACTCTTGTCAGCCATGTGATGCTGGCCACCACACTTGTCAGCCATGTGATGCTGGCCACTACACTTCCAGCCATGTAATACTGGCCACCCACACTCTTGTCATCCATATAATACTAGACACCCACACTCTTGTCATCCATGTTAGGCTGGCCACCACACACTTGTCAGCCATGTAATGCTTGTCACATATCCTTCATGTCGGCCATGTAATGCTGGCCACCCACACTCTTGTCATCCATGTAATTCTGGCCACCCACTCTTGTCAGCCATGTTATGCTGGCCACCACACTATTATCAGCCATGTTATGCTGGCCACCAAACATGTCAGCCATGTAATGCTGGCCACATATCCCTATTGTCAGCCATGTTATGCTGGCCACCACACTCTTGTCAGCCATTTAATCCTGTCACATATCCCCCTTGTCATCCATGTAATGCTGGCCACCCACTCCTGTCAGCCACGTAGTGCTGGCCACCACACTCTTGTCAGCTATGTAATTCTGGTCACATATCCCCTTTGTCATCCATGTAATGCTGGTCACCCACTCTTGTCAACCATGTTATGCTGGCCACCACACTCTTGCCAGCCATGTAATGCTGGCCACCACACTCTTGTCATCCATGTAATGCAGACCACCCACATTCTTGTCAGCCGTGTACTGCTGTCCACCCACAGTCTTGTCAGCCATGTGATGCTGGTCACCCACACTCTTGTCATCCATGTTATGCTTGCCACCACACTCTTGTCAGCCATGTTACGCTGGCCACCCACTCTTGTCAGCCATGTAATGCTGACCACCACACTATTGTCATCCATTTAATGCTGGCCAAATATCCCCCTTGTCAGCCATGTTATGCTGGCCACCACACTCTTGTCGGCCATGTTATGCTGGCCGCATATCCCCGTTGTCATCCATTTAATGCTGGCCGCATATCCCCCTTGTCAGCCGTGTTATGCTGGCCATCACACTCGTCAGCCATGTAATGCTGGCAACATATCTCTCTTGTCATACATTTAATGCTGGCCACATATTCCCCTTGTCAGCCATGTTATGCTGGCCACCACATTATTGTCAGCCATGTTATGCTGGCCACCAAACTCTTGTCAGCCACGTTATGCTAGCCATCACACTCTTGTCAGCCATTTAATGCCAGCCACATATCCCCCTTGTCAGCCATGTTATGCTGGCCACCACCCCCATGTCAGCCATGTTATGTTGGCCACCACACTCTTGTAAGCCATGTAATGCTGACCACAATATTCTTGTCATCCATTTAATGCTGGCCACATATCCCCTTGTCAGCCATATTATTCTGGCCACCACACTCTTGTCATCCATGTAATGCTGGCCATTCACACTCTTGTCATCGATGTAATGCTGGCCACACACTCTTGTCAGCCATGCGCTTCTGGCCACCCACTCTTGTCAGCCATGTTATGCTGGCCACACACTCTTGTTAGCCATGTTATGCTGGCCACCACACTCTTGTCAGCCATGTTATGCTGGCCATCACACTCGTCAGCCATGTAATGCTGGCAACATATCTCTCTTGACATCCATGTTATGCTGACCACCACCCTCTTGTCAGCCATGTAATTCTGGTCACATATCCCCCTTGTCATCCGTGTAATGCTGGCCACCAACTCTTGTCAGCCATATTATTATGGCCACATCACTCTTGTCAGCCTTGTAATGCTGGCCACCACGCTCTTCAGCTATTTAATTCTGGTCACATATCCCCTTTGTCATCCATGTAATGCTGACCACCCACTCTTGTCAGGCAGGTTATGCTGGCCACCACACTCTTGTCAGCCATGTAATGCTTGCCACCACACTCTTGTCATCCATGTAATGCTGGCCATCACATTCTTGTCAGCCATGTAATGCTGGCCACCACACTCTTGTCATCCACGTAATGCAGGCCACCCACCCTCTTGTCAGCCATGTTAAGCAGGCCACACATTTTTGTGGTCAGCCATATAAGGCCGACCACCCACCCTCTTGATAGTCATGTTATGCAGACCCCACATTCCTCTTTCAATCCATGTTATGCAGGTCAAACATCCCACCCTCTTGTCTGCCATGTTATGCAGGCTACCCACCCTCTTGTCAGTCATGTAACGCAGGCCACCCACCCTTTTGTCAGCTATGTAATGTAAGCCACCCAAACCTCTTATCAGCCAATTAATGTAAGCCACAGACTCTCTTGTCAGCTATGTAATGTAGGCCACCCACACCTCATCAGCCATGTAATGCAGGCCACATACCCCTCTTGTCAGCCATGTAATGTACGCCACACACTCTATTGTCAGCTATGTAATGTAGGCCACCCACTCACTTGTCAGCCATGTTACGCAGCCAACATACTAGTATCCCTCATGTCAGCCATGTAATGCTGGCCACCACGCTTGTCAACCATGTAATGCAGGCCACATATCCCTATTGTTAGCCATGTAATGCAGGCCATCCGCACTCTTGTCAGCCATGTAATACAGACCACACATCAGCTTTTTTTCAGCCATGTTATGCAGGCCACACAACCCTCTTTTCAGCCGTGTAATATAGACTACACGTCCTTCTATTCAGCCATGTTATGCAGGCTAACATCCCTCTTGTCAGTCTTGTAATAAAGACCACACGTCCTTCTTGTCAGCCATGCTAGGCAGGCTACAGATCCCTCTTGTCAGTCTTGTAATATATATCACACGTCCTTCTTGTCAGCCATGTTATGCAGGCTACAGATTCCTCTTGTCAGCCTTGTAATATAGACCACACGTCCTTCTTGTCAGCCATGTTAGGCAGGCTACAGATCCCTCTTGTCAGCCTTGTAATATAGATCACACGTCCTTCTTGTCAGCCATGTTATGCAGACGACACATCCCTCTTGTCAGGCTTGTAATATAGACCACACGTCCTTCTTGTCAGCCATGTTATGCAGGCTACAGATCCCTCTAGTCAGCCTTGCAATATAGACCACACGTCCTTCTTGTCAGCCATGTTATACAGACCACATATCCCTCTTGTCAGTCTTGTAATATAGACACAATTCTTTTTTTGTCAGCCATGCAATGCCGACTACACATTCCTCCGTCTTGTCAGCCATGTTATTGAGACAACACATCCTTCTTGTCAGCCATGTAATGCAGACCCCACGTCTCTTGTCAGCCATGTTATGCAACCCACACATCTTTCTTGTCAGTCATGTAATGCAGACCCCACGTCTCTTGTCAGCCATGTTATGCAGACCACAAATCCCTCTTGTCAGCCTTGTAATGCAGCCCACAAATCCCTCTTGTCAGCCTTGTAATGCAGCCCACACATCCCTCTTGTCAGTCTTGTAATATAGACAAAATGTCCTTTTTGTCAGCCATGCAATGCCGACTACACATTCCTTCGTCTTGGCAGCCATGTTATTCAGAAAACAAATCCTTCTTGTCAGCCATGTTATGCAGACCCCACGTCTCTTGTCAGCCATGTTATGCATCCCACACATTCTTCTTGTCAGCCATGTAATGCACACCCAACGCCTCTTGTCAGCCATGTTATGCAGCCCACACATCCTTCTTGTCAGCCATGTAATGCAGACTCCACGTCTCTTGTCAGCCATGTTATTCAGACCACACACACCTCTTGTCAGCCTTGTAATGCAGACCCGCATCTATTGTCAGCCATGTTATGCAGACCTCTCATTTTTCTTATCAGCCATATAAGGCTGGCGACCAAACCTCTTGTCAGCAAGACCACACTTTTTGTTGCCAGTCATGTAAGGCTGGCCACCCAGCCTCCTGTCAGTCATGTTATGCAGGTCACCCAACCTCTTGTCATTCAAGTTATGCAGACCACACATTTTTGTTGTCAGCCACATTGTGTTATTTAGACTAGACAAACATCCCCAACAAAGCTCACATTCATGTGATATATAGACAAGACAAACATCCCAAAGCTCACATTCATGTGATATTTAGACAAGGTACAGAGTTTATACAAAGCTCAGTTATGTAAAATTCAGACAAG
Organism: Cyrtodaria siliqua; assembly: GCA_037043455.1. Classification (NCBI taxonomy): domain Eukaryota; kingdom Metazoa; phylum Mollusca; class Bivalvia; order Adapedonta; family Hiatellidae; genus Cyrtodaria; species Cyrtodaria siliqua. The sequence goes on from JAWPHD010010569.1 coordinate 53,528, forward strand.
ACAAACATCCTGAGCAAAGCTTACATTCAGGTGATATTTAGATAAGACACACATCCCAAACAAAGTTCACAGTTATGTGATATTTAGACAAGACAAGCATCCCAAACAAAGCTCACATTCATGTGATATTTAGACCAGACAATATCCCAAAGCTCACATTTATATTATATTTAGACGAGACAAACATCCCCAACAAAGCTCACATTCATGTGATATTTAAACTAGAAAAACATCCCAAATCTAACATTGATGTGATATTAGGACAAGACAAACATCCCCAACAAAGCTCACATTGATGTGATATTTAGACAAGACAAATATCCCCAACAAAGCTCACACTTATGTGATATTTAGAGAAGACAAGCATCCCAAACAAAGCTTACATTCATGTGATATTTAGACCAGACAACATCCCAAAGCTCACATTTATATTATATTTAGACTAGACAAACATTCCAAACAAAGCTCACATTCATGTGATATTTAAACTAGACAAACATCCCAAAGCTAACATTGATGTGATATTTAGACAAGACAAACATCCCAAAGCTCACATTGATGTGATATTTAGACAAGACAAACATCTGAAAGCTCACATTTATGTGATATTTAGACTAGACAAACATCCCAAAGCTCACATTGATGTGATATTTAGACAAGACAAACATCTGAAAGCTCACATTTATATGATATTTAGACTTGACAAACATCTCCAAAAAAGCTCACATTCATCTGATATTTGGACTAGACAAACATCCCAAAGCTCACATTGATGTGATATTTAGACTAGACAAACATCCTAATGCGAACATGTATGTGATATTTCGACCCCCAACAAAGCTCACATTCGTGTGATATTTAGACGAGACAACATCCCCAAAAAAGCTCACATTTAAGCGATATTTAGACTAGACAAACATCTCAAAGCTCACATTCATGTGATATTTAGACGAGACAGACATCTCAAACAAAGCTCACATTCATGTGATATTTAGACATGACAAACATCTCAAACAAACCTCACTTTCTTGTGATATTTACACATGACAAACATCTCAAACAAAGCTCACATTCATGTGATATTTACACATGACAAACATCTCAAACAAACCTCACTTTCTTGTGATATTTAGACATGACAAACATCTCAAACAAACCTCACATTCTTGTGATATTTAGGCATGACAAACATCTCAAACAAACCTCACATTCTTGTGATATTTAGACATGACAAACATCTCAAACTAAGCTCACATTCTTGTGATATTTAGACATGACAAACATCTCAAACAAACCTCACATTCTTGTGATATTTAGACATGACAAACATCTCAAACTAAGCTCACATTCTTGTGATATTTAGACATGACAAACATCTCAAACAAAACTCACATTCATGTGATATTTAGACATGAAAAACATCTCAAACAATCCTCACATTCTTGTGATATTAAGACAAGACAAACATCTCAAACAAACCTAACATTCATGTGATATTTAGACATGACAAACATCTCAAACAATCCTCACATTCTTGTGATATTTAGACATGACAAACATCTCAAACAAAACTCACATTCATGTGATATTTAGACATGAAAAACATCTCAAACAATCCTCACATTCTTGTGATATTTAGACAAGACAAACATCTCAAACAAAACTCACATTCATGTGATATTTAGACATGACAAACATCTCAAACAAACCACACATTCTTGTGATATTTAGACATGACAAACATCTCAAACAAAACTCACATTCATGTGATATTTAGACATGAAAAACATCTCAAACAATCCTCACATTCTTGTGATATTAGGACAAGACAAACATCTCAAACAAAGCTCACAATCATGTGATATTTAGACTAAACAATTTTCCCAAACAAAGCTCACATTCTTGTGATATTTAGACATGACAATCATCTCAAACAAAGCTCAATATTCATGTGATATTTAGACATGACAAACATCTCAAACAAAGCTCACATTCATGTGATATTTAGACAAGACAAACATCTCAAACAAACCTCACATTCTTGTGATATTTTAAACATGACAAACATCTCAAACAAACCTCACATTCTTGTGATATTTAGGCATGACAAACATCTCAAACAAACCTCACATTCATGTGATATTTAGACAAGACAAACATCTCAAACAAACCTCACATTCTTGTGATATTTTAAACATGACAAACATCTCAAACAAACCTCACTTTCTTGTGATATTTAGACATGATAAACATATCAAACAAACCTCACATTCTTGTGATATTTAGACATGACAATCATCTCAAACAAACCTCACATTCTTGTGATATTTAGGCATGACAAACATATCAAACAAACCTCACATTCTTGTGATATTTAGGCATGACAATCATCTCAAACAAACCTCACATTCTTGTGATATTTAGGCATGACAAACATCTCAAACAAACCTCACATTCTTGTGATATTTAGACATGACAAACATCTCAAACAAACCTCACATTCTTGTGATATTTAGATATGACAAACATCTCAAACAAACCTCACATTCTTGTGATATTTAGACATGACAATCATCTCAAACAAACCTCACATTCTTGTGATATTTAGACATGACAATCATCTCAAACAAACCTCACATTCTTGTGATATTTAGGCATGACAAACATCTCAAACAAACCTCACATTCTTGTGATATTTAGACATGACAAACATCTCAAACAAACCTCACATTCTTGTGATATTTAGGCATGACAAACATCTCAAACAAACCTCACATTCTTGTGATATTTAGGCATGACAAACATCTCAAACAAACCTCACATTCTTGTGATATTTAGGCATGACAAACATATCAAACAAACCTCACATTCTTGTGATATTTAGGCATGACAAACATCTCAAACAAACCTCACATTCTTGTGATATTTAGGCATGACAAACATATCAAACAAACCTCACATTCTTGTGATATTTAGACATGACAAACATCTCAAACAAACCTCACTTTCTTGTGATATTTAGGCATGACAAACATATCAAACAAACCTCACATTCTTGTGATATTTAGGCATGACAAACATCTCAAACAAACCTCACATTCTTGTGATATTTAGGCATGACAAACATATCAAACAAACCTCACATTCTTGTGATATTTAGGCATGACAAACATCTCAAACAAACCTCACATTCTTGTGATATTTAAGCATGAAAAACATCTCAAACAAACCTCACATTCTTGTGATATTTAGGCATGACAAACATATCAAACAAACCTCACATTCTTGTGATATTTAGACATGACAAACATCTCAAACAAACCTCACATTCTTGTGATATTTAGGCATGACAAACATCCCAAACAAACCTCACATTCTTGTGATATTTAGGCATGACAAACATCTCAAACAAAGCTCACATTCATGTGATATTTAGACATGACAAACATCTCAAACAAACCTCACATCCTTGTGATATTCAGACATGACAAACATCTCAAACAAAGCTCACATTCTTGTGATATTTAGACATGACAAACATCTCAAACAAACCTCACATTCTTGTGATATTCAGACATGACAAACATCCCAAACAAAGCTCACATTCTTGTGATATTTAGACACGACAAACATCTCAAACAAAGCTCACATTCATGTGATATTTAGACAAGAAAAACATCTCAAACAAAGCTCACATTCTTGTGATATTCAGACATGACAAACATCTCAAACAAAGCTCACATTCTTGTGATATTTAGGCATGACAAACATATCAAACAAAGCTCACATTCATGTGATATTTAGACAAGAAAAACATCTCATACAAGCTCACATTCTTGTGATATTTAGACATGACAAACATCTCAAACAAAGCTCACATTCATGTGATATTTAGACAAGAAAAACATCTCAAACAAAGCTCACATTCTTGTGATATTTAGACATGACAAACATCTCAAACAAACCTCACATTCTTGTGATATTTAGGCATGACAAACATATCAAACAAACCTCACTTTCTTGTGATATTTATACATGACAAACATCTCAAACAAACCTCACATTCTTGTGATATTTAGGCATGACAAACATATCAAACAAACCTCACATTCTTGTGATATTTGGACATGACAAACATCGCAAACAAAGCTCACATTCATGTGATATTTAGACAAGAAAAACATCTCAAACAAAGCTCACATTCTTGTGATATTTAGACATGACAAACATCTCAAACAAAGCTCACATTCTTGTGATATTTAGACATGACAAACATCTCAAACAAAGCTCACATTCATGTGATATTTAGACATAACAAATATCTCAAACAAAGCTCACATTGTTGTGATATTTAGACATGACAAACATCTCAAACAAACCTCACATTCTTGTGATATTTAGACAAGACAAACATCTCAAACAAAGCTCAGCTTCTTGTGATATTTAGACATGACAAACATCTCAAACAAAGCTCATATTCATGTGATATTTAGACAAGAAAAACATCTCAAACAAAGCTCACATTCTTGTGATATTTAGACATGACAAACATCTCAAACAAAGCTCACATTCTTGTGATATTTAGACATGACAAACATCTCAAACAAAGCTCACATTCATGTGATATTTAGACATAACAAATATCTCAAACAAAGCTCACATTGTTGTGATATTTTAGACATGACAAACATCTCAAACAAACCTGACATTCTTGTGATATTTAGACATGACAAACATCTCAAACAAAGCTCACATTCTTGTGATATTTAGACATGACAAACATCTCAAACAAACCTCACATTCTTGTGATATTTAGACATGACAAACATCTCAAACAAACCTCACATTCATGTGATATTTAGACATGACAAACATCTCAAACAAAGCTCACATTCATGTGATATTTAGACAAGAAAAACATTTCAAACAAAGCTCACATTCTTGTGATATTTAGACATGACAAACATCTCAAACAAAGCTCACATTCTTGTGATATTTAGACATAACAAATATCTGAAACAAAGCTCACATTCATGTGATATTTAGACATGACAAACATCTCAAACAAACCTAACATTCTTGTGATATTTAGACATGACAAACATCTCAAACAAAGCTCACATTCTTGTGATATTTAGACATGACAAACATCTCAAACAAACCTCACATTCTTGTGATATTTAGACATGACAAACATCTCAAACAAAGCTCAGCTTATTGTGATATTTAGACATGACAAACATATCAAACAAACCTCACATTCTTGTGATATTTAGACATGACAAACATCTCAAACAAACCTCACATTCTTGTGATATTTAGGCATGACAAACATCTCAAACAAACCTCACATTCTTGTGATATTTAGGCATGACAAACATCTCAAACAAACCTCACATTCTTGTGATATTTAGACATGACAAACATCTCAAACAAACCTCACATTCTTGTGATATTTAGGCATGACAAACATATCAAACAAACCTCACATTCTTGTGATATTTAGGCATGACAAACATCTCAAACAAACCTCACATTCTTGTGATATTTAGGCATGACAAACATCTCAAACAAACCTCACATTCTTGTGATATTTAGGCATGACAAACATATCAAACAAACCTCACATTCTTGTGATATTTAGGCATGACAAACATCTCAAACAAACCTCACATTCTTGTGATATTTAGGCATGACAAACATCTCAAACAAACCTCACATTCTTGTGATATTTAGACATGACAAACATCTCAAACAAACCTCACATTCTTGTGATATTTAGGCATGACAAACATATCAAACAAACCTCACATTCTTGTGATATTTAGGCATGACAAACATCTCAAACAAACCTCACATTCTTGTGATATTTAGGCATGACAAACATATCAAACAAACCTCACATTCTTGTGATATTTAGGCATGACAAACATCTCAAACAAACCTCACATTCTTGTGATATTTAGGCATGACAAACATATCAAACAAACCTCACATTCTTGTGATATTTAGACATGACAAACATCTCAAACAAACCTCACATTCTTGTGATATTTAGGCATGACAAACATATCAAACAAACCTCACATTCTTGTGATATTTAGGCATGACAAACATCTCAAACAAACCTCACATTCTTGTGATATTTAGGCATGACAAACATATCAAACAAACCTCACATTCTTGTGATATTTAGGCATGACAAACATCTCAAACAAACCTCACATTCTTGTGATATTTAGGCATGACAAACATCTCAAACAAACCTCACATTCTTGTGATATTTAGGCTTGACAAACATATCAAACAAACCTCACATTCTTGTGATATTTAGACATGACAAACATCTCAAACAAACCTCACATTCTTGTGATATTTAGGCATGACAAACATCCCAAACAAACCTCACATTCTTGTGATATTTAGACATGACAAACATCTCAAACAAACCTCACATTCTTGTGATATTCAGACATGACAAACATCCCAAACAAAGCTCACATTCTTGTGATATTTAGACACGACAAACATCTCAAACAAAGCTCACATTCATGTGATATTTAGACAAGAAAAACATCTCAAACAAAGCTCACATTCTTGTGATATTCAGACATGACAAACATCTCAAACAAAGCTCACATTCTTGTGATATTTAGGCATGACAAACATATCAAACAAAGCTCACATTCATGTGATATTTAGACAAGAAAAACATCTCATACAAGCTCACATTCTTGTGATATTTAGACATGACAAACATCTCAAACAAAGCTCACATTCATGTGATATTTAGACAAGAAAAACATCTCAAACAAAACTCACATTCTTGTGATATTTAGACATGACAAACATCTCAAACAAACCTCACATTCTTGTGATATTTAGGCATGACAAACATATCAAACAAACCTCACTTTCTTGTGATATTTATACATGACAAACATCTCAAACAAACCTCACATTCTTGTGATATTTAGGCATGACAAACATATCAAACAAACCTCACATTCTTGTGATATTTAGACATGACAAACATCGCAAACAAAGCTCACATTCATGTGATATTTAGACAAGAAAAACATCTCAAACAAAGCTCACATTCTTGTGATATTTAGACATGACAAACATCTCAAACAAAGCTCACATTCTTGTGATATTTAGACATGACAAACATCTCAAACAAAGCTCACATTCATGTGATATTTAGACATAACAAATATCTCAAACAAAGCTCACATTGTTGTGATATTTAGACATGACAAACATCTCAAACAAACCTCACATTCTTGTGATATTTAGACAAGACAAACATCTCAAACAAAGCTCAGCTTCTTGTGATATTTAGAAATGACAAACATCTCAAACAAAGCTCATATTCATGTGATATTTAGACAAGAAAAACATCTCAAACAAAGCTCACATTCTTGTGATATTTAGACATGACAAACATCTCAAACAAAGCTCACATTCTTGTGATATTTAGACATGACAAACATCTCAAACAAAGCTCACATTCATGTGATATTTAGACATAACAAATATCTCAAACAAAGCTCACATTGTTGTGATATTTTAGACATGACAAACATCTCAAACAAACCTAACATTTTTGTGATATTTAGACATGACAAACATCTCAAACAAAGCTCACATTCTTGTGATATTTAGACATAATAAACATCTCAAACAAACCTCACATTCTTGTGATATTTAGACATGACAAACATCTCAAACAAACCTCACATTCATGTGATATTTAGACATGACAAACATCTCAAACAAACCTCACATTCTTGTGATATTTAGACATGACAAACATCTCAAACAAACCTCACATTCATGTGATATTTAGACATGACAAACATCTCAAACAAAGCTCACATTCATGTGATATTTAGACAAGAAAAACATTTCAAACAAAGCTCACATTCTTGTGATATTTAGACATGACAAACATCTCAAACAAAGCTCACATTCTTGTGATATTTAGACATAACAAATATCTCAAACAAAGCTCACATTGTTGTGATATTTTAGACATGACAAACATCTCAAACAAACCTAACATTCTTGTGATATTTAGACATGACAAACATCTCAAACAAAGCTCACATTCTTGTGATATTTAGACATGACAAACATCTCAAACAAACCTCACATTCTTGTGATATTTAGACATGACAAACATCTCAAACAAAGCTCAGCTTATTGTGATATTTAGACATGACAAACATCTCAAACAAAGCTCACATTCATGTGATATTTAGACAAGAAAAACATCTCAGACAAAGCTCACATTCTTGTGATATTTAGACATGACAAACATCTCAAACAAAGCTCACATTCTTGTGATATTTAGACATGACAAACATCTCAAACAAAGCTCACATTCATGTGATATTTAGACATGACAAACATCTCAAACAAAGCTCACATTCATGTGATATTTAGACATGACAAACATCTCAAACAAACCTCACATTCTTGTGATATTTAGACATGACAAACATCTCAAACAAAGCTCACATTCATGTGATATTTAGACATGACAAACATCTCAAACAAAGCTCAGCTTCTTGTGATATTTAGACATGACAAACATCGCAAATAAAGCTCACATTCTTGTGTTATTTAGACATGACAAACACCTCAAACAAACCTCACATTCATGTGATATTTAGACATGACAAACATCTCAAACAAACCTCACATTCTTGTGATATTTAGACAAGGTACAGAGTTTATACAAAACTCAGTTATGTAACATTCAGACAAGACAAACATCCTGAGCAAAGCTTACATTCTGGTGATATTTAGATAAGACACACATCCCAAACAAAGTTCACATTTATGTGATATTTAGACAAGACAAGCATCCCAAACAAAGCTTACATTCATGTGATATTTAGACCAGACAACATCCCAAAGCTCACATTTATATTATATTTAGACTAGACAAACATCTCAAACAAAACTCACATTCATGTGATATTTAGACAAGAAAAACATCTCAAACAAAGCTCACATTCTTGTGATATTCAGACATGACAAACATCTCAAACAAAGCTCACATTCTTGTGATATTTAGGCATGACAAACATCTCAAACAAAGCTCACATTCATGTGATATTTAGACAAGAAAAACATCTCAAACAAAGCTCACATTCTTGTGATATTTAGACATGACAAACATCTCAAACAAAGCTCACATTGATGTGATATTTAGACAAGAAAAACATCTTAAACAAACCTCACTTTCTTGTGATATTTAGACATGACAAACATATCAAACAAACCTCACATTCTTGTGATATTTAGACATGACAATCATCTCAAACAAACCTCACATTCTTGTGATATTTAGACATGACAAACATCTCAAACAAACCTCACATTCTTGTGATATTTAGGCATGACAAACATATCAAACAAACCTCACATTCTTGTGATATTTAGGCATGACAAACATCTCAAACAAACCTCACATTCTTGTGATATTTAGGCATGACAAACATCTCAAACAAACCTCACATTCTTGTGATATTTAGGCATGACAAACATATCAAACAAACCTCACATTCTTGTGATATTTAGGCATGACAAACATCTCAAACAAACCTCACATTCTTGTGATATTTAGACATGACAAACATCTCAAACAAACCTCACATTCTTGTGATATTTAGGCATGACAAACATAACAAACAAACCTCACATTCTTGTGATATTATGGCATGACAAACATCTCAAACAAACCTCACATTCTTGTGATATTTAGACATGACAAACATCTCAAACAAACCTCACATTCTTGTGATATTTAGGCATGACAAACATCTCAAACAAACCTCACATTCTTGTGATATTTAGACATGACAAACATCTCAAACAAACCTCACATTCTTGTGATATTTAGACATGACAAACATCTCAAACAAACCTCACATTCTTGTGATATTTAGGCATGACAAACATATCAAACAAACCTCACATTCTTGTGATATTTAGACATGACAATCATCTCAAACAAACCTCACATTCTTGTGATATTTAGGCATGACAAACATCTCAAACAAACCTCACATTCTTGTGATATTTAGGCATGACAAACATCTCAAACAAACCTCACATTCTTGTGATATTTAGGCATGACAAACATATCTAACAAACCTCACATTCTTGTGATATTTAGGCATGACAAACATCTCAAACAAACCTCACATTTTGTGATATTTAGGCATGACAAACATATCAAACAAACCTCACATTCTTGTGATATTTAGGCATGACAAACGTCTCAAACAAACCTCACATTCTTGTGATATTTAGGCATGACAAACATCTCAAACAAACCTCACATTCTTGTGATATTTAGGCATGACAAACATATCACACAAACCTCACATTCTTGTGATATTTAGGCATGACAAACATCTCAAACAAACCTCACATTCTTGTGATATTTAGACATGACAAACATCTCAAACAAACCTCACATTCTTGTGATATTTAGGCATGACAAACATCTCAAACAAACCTCACATTCTTGTGATATTTAGGCATGACAAACATATCAAACAAACCTCACATTCTTGTGATATTTAGGCATGACAAACATATCAAACAAACCTCACATTCTTGTGATATTTAGGCATGACAAACATCTCAAACAAACCTCACATTCTTGTGATATTTAGGCATGACAAACATATCAAACAAACCTCACATTCTTGTGATATTTAGGCATGACAAACATCTCAAACAAACCTCACATTCTTGTGATATTTAGGCATGACAAACATATCAAACAAACCTCACATTCTTGTGATATTTAGACATGACAAACATCTCAAACAAACATCACATTCTTGTGATATTTAGACATGACAAACATCTCAAACAAACCTCACATTCTTGTGATATTTAGGCATGACAAACATATCAAACAAAGCTCACATTCTTGTGATATTTAGGCATGACAAACATATCAAACAAACCTCACATTCTTGTGATATTTAGACATGACAAACATCTCAAACAAAGCTCACATTCTTGTGATATTTAGACATGACAAACATCCCAAACAAAGCTCACATTCTTGTGATATTTAGACACGACAAACATCTCAAACAAAGCTCACATTCATGTGATATTTAGACAAGACAAACATCTCAAACAAAGCTCACATTCTTGTGATATTCAGACATGACAAACATCTCAAACAAAGCTCACATTCTTGTGATATTTAGGCATGACAAACATATCAAACAAAGCTCACATTCATGTGATATTTAGACAAGAAAAACATCTCAAACAAAGCTCACATTCTTGTGATATTTAGACATGACAAACATCTCAAACAAAGCTCACATTCATGTGATATTTAGACAAGAAAAACATCTCAAACAAAGCTCACATTCTTGTGATATTTAGGCATGACAAACATATCAAACAAACCTCACTTTCTTGTGATATTTAGACATGACAAACATCTCAAACAAACCTCAAATTCTTGTGATATTTAGGCATGACAAACATATCAAACAAACCTCACATTCTTGTGATATTTAGACATGACAAACATCTCAAACAAAGCTCACATTCATGTGATATTTAGACAAGAAAAACATCTCAAACAAAGCTCACATTCTTGTGATATTTAGACATGACAAACATCTCAAACAAAGCTCACATTCTTGTGATATTTAGACATGACAAACATCTCAAACAAAGCTCACATTCATGTGATATTTAGACATAACAAATATCTCAAACAAAGCTCACATTGTTGTGATATTTAGACATGACAAACATCTCAAACAAACCTCACATTCTTGTGATATTTAGACATGACAAACATCTCAAACAAAGCTCAGCTTCTTGTGATATTTAGACATGACAAACATCTCAAACAAAGCTCACATTCATGTGATATTTAGACAAGAAAAACATCTCAAACAAAGCTCACATTCTTGTGATATTTAGACATGACAAACATCTCAAACAAAGCTCACATTCTTGTGATATTTAGACATGACAAACATCTCAAACAAAGCTCACATTCATGTGATATTTAGACATAACAAATATCTCAAACAAAGCTCACATTGTTGTGATATTTTAGACATGACAAACATCTCAAACAAACCTAACATTCTTGTGATATTTAGACATGACAAACATCTCAAACAAAGCTCACATTCTTGTGATATTTAGACATGACAAACATCTCAAACAAACCTCACATTCTTGTGATATTTAGACATGACAAACATCTCAAACAAACCTCACATTCATGTGATATTTAGACATGACAAACATCTCAAACAAAGCTCACATTCATGTGATATTTAGACAAGAAAAACATTTCAAACAAAGCTCACATTCTTGTGATATTTAGACATGACAAACATCTCAAACAAAGCTCACATTCTTATGATATTTAGACATAACAAATATCTCAAACAAAGCTCACATTGTTGTGATATTTTAGACATGACAAACATCTCAAACAAACCTAACATTCTTGTGATATTTAGACATGACAAACATCTCAAACAAAGCTCACATTCTTGTGATATTTAGACATGACAAACATCTCAAACAAACCTCACATTCTTGTGATATTTAGGCATGACAAACATATCAAACAAACCTCACATTCTTGTGATATTTAGGCATGACAAACATCTCAAACAAACCTCACATTCTTGTGATATTTAGGCATGACAAACATATCAAACAAACCTCACATTCTTGTGATATTTAGACATGACAAACATCTCAAACAAACCTCACATTCTTGTGATATTTAGACATGACAAACATCCCAAACAAACCTCACATTCTTGTGATATTTAGACATGACAAACATCCCAAACAAACCTCACATTCTTGTGATATTCAGACATGACAAACATCCCAAACAAAGCTCACATTCTTGTGATATTTAGACACGACAAACATCTCAAACAAAGCTCACATTCATGTGATATTTAGACAAGAAAAACATCTCAAACAAAGCTCACATTCTTGTGATATTCAGACATGACAAACATCTCAAACAAAGCTCACATTCTTGTGATATTTAGGCATGACAAACATATCAAACAAAGCTCACATTCATGTGATATTTAGACAAGAAAAACATCTCATACAAGCTCACATTCTTGTGATATTTAGACATGACAAACATCTCAAACAAAGCTCACATTCATGTGATATTTAGACAAGAAAAACATCTCAAACAAAGCTCACATTCTTGTGATATTTAGACATGACAAACATCTCAAACAAACCTCACATTCTTGTGATATTTAGGCATGACAAACATATCAAAGAAACCTCACTTTCTTGTGATATTTAGACATGACAAACATCTCAAACAAACCTCACATTCTTGTGATATTTAGGCATGACAAACATATCAAACAAACCTCACATTCTTGTGATATTTAGACATGACAAACATCTCAAACAAAGCTCACATTCATGTGATATTTAGACAAGAAAAACATCTCAAACAAACCTCACATTCTTGTGATATTTAGACATGACAAACATCTCAAACAAACCTCACTTTCATGTGATATTTAGACATGACAAACATCTCAAACAAAGCTCACATTCATGTGATATTTAGACAAGAAAAACATTTCAAACAAAGCTCACATTCTTGTGATATTTAGACATGACACACATCTCAAACAAAGCTCACATTCTTGTGATATTTAGACATAACAAATATCTCAAACAAAGCTCACATTGTTGTGATATTTTAGACATGACAAACATCTCAAACAAACCTAACATTCTTGTGATATTTAGACATGAGAAACATCTCAAACAAAGCTCACATTCTTGTGATATTTAGACATGACAAACATCTCAAACAAACCTCACATTCTTGTGATATTTAGACATGACAAACATCTCAAACAAAGCTCAGCTTATTGTGATATTTAGACATGACAAACATCTCAAACAAAGCTCACATTCATGTGATATTTAGACAAGAAAAACATCTCAGACAAAGCTCACATTCTTGTGATATTTAGACATGACAAACATCTCAAACAAAGCTCACATTCTTGTGATATTTAGACATGACAAACATCTCAAACAAAGCTCACATTCATGTGATATTTAGACATGACAAACATCTCAAACAAACCTCACATTCTTGTGATATTTAGACATGACAAACATCTCAAACAAAGCTCACATTCATGTGATATTTAGACATGACAAACATCTCAAACAAAGCTCAGCTTCTTGTGATATTTAGACATGACAAACATCGCAAATAAAGCTCACATTCTTGTGATATTTAGACATGACAAACACCTCAAACAAACCTCACATTCATGTGATATTTAGACATGACAAACATCTCAAACAAACCTCACATTCTTGTGATATTTAGACAAGGTACAGAGTTTATACAAAACTCAGTTATGTAACATTCAGACAAGACAAACATCCTGAGCAAAGCTTACATTCTGGTGATATTTAGATAAGACACACATCCCAAACAAAGTTCACATTTATGTGATATTTAGACAAGACAAGCATCCCAAACAAAGCTTACATTCATGTGATATTTAGACCAGACAACATCCCAAAGCTCACATTTATATTATATTTAGACTAGACAAACATCTCAAACAAAGCTCACATTCATGTGATATTTAGACAAGAAAAACATCTCAAACAAAGCTCACATTCTTGTGATATTCAGACATGACAAACATCTCAAACAAAGCTCACATTCTTGTGATATTTAGGCATGACAAACATATCAAACAAAGCTCACATTCATGTGATATTTAGACAAGAAAAACATCTCAAACAAAGCTCACATTCTTGTGATATTTAGACATGACAAACATCTCAAACAAAGCTCACATTGATGTGATATTTAGACAAGAAAAACATCTCAAACAAACCTCACTTTCTTGTGATATTTAGACATGACAAACATATCAAACAAACCTCACATTCTTGTGATATTTAGACATGACAATCATCTCAAACAAACCTCACATTCTTGTGATATTTAGGCATGACAAACATCTCAAACAAAGCTCACATTCTTGTGATATTTAGACATGACAAACATCTCAAACAAACCTCACATTCTTGTGATATTTAGACATGACAAACATCTCAAACAAACCTCACATTCTTGTGATATTTAGGCATGACAAACATATCAAACAAACCTCACATTCTTGTGATATTTAGACATGACAATCATCTCAAACAAACCTCACATTCTTGTGATATTTAGGCATGACAAACATCTCAAACAAACCTCATATTCTTGTGATATTTAGACATGACAAACATCTCAAACAAACCTCACATTCTTGTGATATTTAGGCATGACAAACATCTCAAACAAACCTCACATTCTTGTGATATTTAGACATGACAGACATCTCAAACAAACCTCACATTCTTGTGATATTTAGGCATGACAAACATATCAAACAAACCTCACATTCTTGTGATATTTAGGCATGACAAACATCTCAAACAAACCTCACATTCTTGTGATATTTAGACATGACAAACATCTCAAACAAACCTCACATTCTTGTGATATTTAGGCATGACAAACATATCAAACAAACCTCACATTCTTGTGATATTTAGGCCTGACAAACATCTCAAACAAACCTCACATTCTTGTGATATTTAGGCATGACAAACATATCAAACAAACCTCACATTCTTGTGATATTTAGACATGACAAACATATCAAACAAACCTCACATTCTTGTGATATTTAGGCATGACAAACATCTCAAACAAACCTCACATTCTTGTGATATTTAGGCATGACAAACATATCAAACAAACCTCACATTCTTGTGATATTTAGGCATGACAAACATCTCAAACAAACCTCACATTCTTGTGATATTTAGGCATGACAAACATATCAAACAAACCTCACATTCTTGTGATATTTAGGCATGACAAACATCTCAAACAAACCTCACATTCTTGTGATATTTAGGCATGACAAACATATCAAACAAACCTCACATTCTTGTGATATTTAGACATGACAAACATCTCAAACAAAGCTCACATTCATGTGATATGTAGACAAGAAAAACATCTCAAACAAAGCTCACATTCTTGTGATATTTAGACATGACAAACATCTCAAACAAACCTCACATTCTTGTGATATTTAGGCATGACAAACATATCAAACAAACCTCACTTTCTTGTGATATTTAGACATGACAAACATCTCAAACAAACCTCACATTCTTGTGATATTTAGGCATGACAAACATATCAAACAAACCTCACATTCTTGTGATATTTAGACATGACAAACATCTCAAACAAAGCTCACATTCATGTGATATTTAGACAAGATAAACATCTCAAACAAAGCTCACATTCTTGTGATATTTAGACATGACAAACATCTCAAACAAAGCTCATATTCTTGTGATATTTAGACATGACAAACATCTCAAACAAAGCTCACATTCATGTGATATTTAGACATAACAAATATCTCAAACAAAGCTCACATTGTTGTGATATTTAGACATGACAAACATCTCAAACAAACCTCACATTCTTGTGATATTTAGACAAGACAAACACCTCAAACAAAGCTCAGCTTCTTGTGATATTTAGACATGACAAACATTTCAAACAAAGCTCACATTCATGTGATATTTAGACAAGAAAAACATCTCAAACAAAGCTCACATTCTTGTGATATTTAGACATGACAAACATCTCAAACAAAGCTCACATTCTTGTGATATTTAGACATGACAAACATCTCAAACAAAGCCCACATTCATGTGATATTTAGACATAACAAATATCTCAAACAAAGCTCACATTGTTGTGATATTTTAGACATGACAAACATCTCAAACAAACCTAACATTCTTGTGATATTTAGACATGACAAACATCTCAAACAAAGCTCACATTCTTGTGATATTTAGACATGACAAACATCTCAAACAAACCTCACATTCTTGTGATATTTAGACATGACAAACATCTCAAACAAACCTCACATTCATGTGATATTTAGACATGACAAACATCTCAAACAAAGCTCACATTCATGTGATATTTAGACAAGAAAAACATCTCAAACAAAGCTCACATTCTTGTGATATTTAGACATGACAAACATCTCAAACAAACCTCACATTCTTGTGATATTTAGACATGACAAACATCTCAAACAAACCTCACATTCATGTGATATTTAGACATGACAAACATCTCAAACAAAGCTCACATTCATGTGATATTTAGACAAGAAAAACATTTCAAACAAAGCTCACATTCTTGTGATATTTAGACATGACAAACATCTCAAACAAAGCTCACATTCTTGTGATATTTAGACATAACAAATATCTCAAACAAAGCTCACATTGTTGTGATATTTTAGACATGACAAACATCTCAAACAAACCTAACATTCTTGTGATATTTAGACATGACAAACATCTCAAACAAAGCTCACATTCTTGTGATATTTAGACATGACAAACATCTCAAACAAACCTCACATTCTTGTGATATTTAGACATGACAAACATCTCAAACAAAGCTCACATTCATGTGATATTTAGACAAGAAAAACATCTCAGACAAAGCTCACATTCTTGTGATATTTAGACATGACAAACATCTCAAACAAAGCTCACATTCTTGTGATATTTAGACATGACAAACATCTCAAACAAAGCTCACATTCATGTGATATTTAGACATGACAAACATCTCAAACAAACATCACATTCTTGTGATATTTAGACATGACAAACATCTCAAACAAAGCTCACATTCATGTGATATTTAGACATGACAAACATCTCAAACAAAGCTCAGCTTCTTGTGATATTTAGACATGACAAACATCGCAAATAAAGCTCACATTCTTGTGATATTTAGACAAGGTACAGAGTTTATACAAAACTCAGTTATGTAACATTCAGACAAGACAAACATCCTGAGCAAAGCTTACATTCTGGTGATATTTAGATAAGACACACATCCCAAACAAAGTTCACATTTATGTGATATTTAGACAAGACAAGCATCCCAAACAAAGCTTACATTCATGTGATATTTAGACCAGACAACATCCCAAAGCTCACATTTATATTATATTTAGACTAGACAAACATCTCAAACAAAGCTCACATTCATGTGATATTTAGACAAGAAAAACATCTCAAACAAAGCTCACATTCTTGTGATATTTAGACATGACAAACATCTCAAACAAACCTCACATTCTTGTGATATTTAGACAAGGTACAGAGTTTATACAAAACTCAGTTATGTAACATTCAGACAAGACAAACATCCTGAGCAAAGCTTACATTCTGGTGATATTTAGATAAGACACACATCCCAAACAAAGTTCACATTTATGTGATATTTAGACAAGACAAGCATCCCAAACAAAGCTTACATTCATGTGATATTTAGACCAGACAACATCCCAAAGCTCACATTTATATTATATTTAGACTAGACAAACATCTCAAACAAAGCTCACATTCATGTGATATTTAGACAAGAAAAACATCTCAAACAAAGCTCACATTCTTGTGATATTCAGACATGACAAACATCTCAAACAAAGCTCACATTCTTGTGATATTTAGGCATGACAAACATATCAAACAAAGCTCACATTCATGTGATATTTAGACAAGAAAAACATCTCAAACAAAGCTCACATTCTTGTGATATTTAGACATGACAAACATCTCAAACAAAGCTCACATTGATGTGATATTTAGACAAGAAAAACATCTCAAACAAACCTCACTTTCTTGTGATATTTAGACATGACAAACATATCAAACAAACCTCACATTCTTGTGATATTTAGACATGACAATCATCTCAAACAAACCTCATATTCTTGTGATATTTAGACATGACAAACATCTCAAACAAAGCTCACATTGATGTGATATTTAGACAAGAAAAACATCTCAAACAAACCTCACTTTCTTGTGATATTTAGTCATAACAAACATATCAAACAAAGCTCACATTCATGTGATATTTAGACATGACAAACATCTCAAACAAACCTCACATTCTTGTGATATTTAGACATGACAAACATCTCAATCAAACCTCACATTCTTGTGATATTTAGACATGACAAACATCTCAAACAAACCTCACATTCTTGTGATATTTAGGCATGACAAACATATCAAACAAACCTCACATTCTTGTGATATTTAGACATGACAATCATCTCAAACAAACCTCACATTCTTGTGATATTTAGGCATGACAAACATCTCAAACAAACCTCACATTCTTGTGATATTTAGACATGACAAACATCTCAAACAAACCTCACATTCTTGTGATATTTAGGCATGACAAACATCTCAAACAAACCTCACATTCTTGTGATATTTAGACATGACAAACATCTCAAACAAACCTCACATTCTTGTGATATTTAGGCATGACAAACATATCAAACAAACCTCACATTCTTGTGATATTTAGGCATGACAAACATCTCAAACAAACCTCACATTCTTGTGATATTTAGGCATGACAAACATCTCAAACAAACCTCACATTCTTGTGATATTTAGGCATGACAAACATCTCAAACAAACCTCACATTCTTGTGATATTTAGGCATGACAAACATATCAAACAAACCTCACATTCTTGTGATATTTAGGCATGACAAACATCTCAAACAAACCTCACATTCTTGTGATATTTAGACATGACAAACATCTCAAACAAACCTCACATTCTTGTGATATTTAGGCATGACAAACATATCAAACAAACCTCACATTCTTGTGATATTTAGGCATGACAAACATCTCAAACAAACCTCACATTCTTGTGATATTTAGGCATGACAAACATATCAAACAAACCTCACATTCTTGTGATATTTAGGCATGACAAACATATCAAACAAACCTCACATTCTTGTGATATTTAGGCATGACAAACATCTCAAACAAACCTCACATTCTTGTGATATTTAGGCATGACAAACATATCAAACAAACCTCACATTCTTGTGATATTTAGGCATGACAAACATCTCAAACAAACCTCACATTCTTGTGATATTTAGGCATGACAAACATATCAAACAAACCTCACATTCTTGTGATATTTAGACATGACAAACATATCAAACAAACCTCACATTCTTGTGATATTTAGACATGACAAACATCTCAAACAAACCTCACATTCTTGTGATATTTAGGCATGACAAACATATCAAACAAACCTCACATTCTTGTGATATTTAGGCATGACAAACATCTCAAACAAACCTCACATTCTTGTGATATTTAGGCATGACAAACATATCAAACAAACCTCACATTCTTGTGATATTTAGACATGACAAACATCTCAAACAAAGCTCACATTCTTGTGATATTTAGACATGACAAACATCCCAAACAAAGCTCACATTCTTGTGATATTTAGACACGACAAACATCTCAAACAAAGCTCACATTCATGTGATATTTAGACAAGAAAAACATCTCAAACAAAGCTCACATTCTTGTGATATTCAGACATGACAAACATCTCAAACAAAGCTCACATTCTTGTGATATTTAGGCATGACAAACATATCAAACAAAGCTCACATTCATGTGATATTTAGACAAGAAAAACATCTCAAACAAAGCTCACATTCTTGTGATATTTAGACATGACAAACATCTCAAACAAAGCTCACATTCATGTGATATTTAGACAAGAAAAACATCTCAAACAAAGCTCACATTCTTGTGATATTTAGACATGACAAACATCTCAAACAAAGCTCACATTCTTGTGATATTTAGACATGACAAACATCTCAAACAAAGCCCACATTCATGTGATATTTAGACATAACAAATATCTCAAACAAAGTTCACATTGTTGTGATATTTTAGACATGACAAACATCTCAAACAAACCTAACATTCTTGTGATATTTAGACATGACAAACATCTCAAACAAAGCTCACATTCTTGTGATATTTAGACATGACAAACATCTCAAACAAACCTCACATTCTTGTGATATTTAGACATGACAAACATCTCAAACAAACCTCACATTCATGTGATATTTAGACATGACAAACATCTCAAACAAAGCTCACATTCATGTGATATTTAGACAAGAAAAACATTTCAAACAAAGCTCACATTCTTGTGATATTTAGACATGACAAACATCTCAAACAAAGCTCACATTCTTATGATATTTAGACATAACAAATATCTCAAACAAAGCTCACATTGTTGTGATATTTTAGACATGACAAACATCTCAAACAAACCTAACATTCTTGTGATATTTAGACATGACAAACATCTCAAACAAAGCTCACATTCTTGTGATATTTAGACATGACAAACATCTCAAACAAACCTCACATTCTTGTGATATTTAGACATGACAAACATCTCAAACAAAGCTCAGCTTATTGTGATATTTAGACATGACAAACATCTCAAACAAAGCTCACATTCATGTGATATTTAGACAAGAAAAACATCTCAGACAAAGCTCACATTCTTGTGATATTTAGACATGACAAACATCTCAAACAAAGCTCACATTCTTGTGATATTTAGACATGACAAACATCTCAAACAAAGCTCACATTCATGTGATATTTAGACATGACAAACATCTCAAACAAACCTCACATTCTTGTGATATTTAGACATGACAAACATCTCAAACAAAGCTCACATTCATGTGATATTTAGACATGACAAACATCTCAAACAAAGCTCAGCTTCTTGTGATATTTAGACATGACAAACATCGCAAATAAAGCTCACATTCTTGTGATATTTAGACATGACAAACACCTCAAACAAACCTCACATTCATGTGATATTTAGACATGACAAACATCTCAAACAAACCTCACATTCTTGTGATATTTAGACAAGGTACAGAGTTTATACAAAACTCAGTTATGTAACATTCAGACAAGACAAACATCCTGAGCAAAGCTTACATTCTGGTGATATTTAGATAAGACACACATCCCAAACAAAGTTCACATTTATGTGATATTTAGACAAGACAAGCATCCCAAACAAAGCTTACATTCATGTGATATTTAGACCAGACAACATCCCAAAGCTCACATTTATACTATATTTAGACTAGACAAACATTCCAAACAAAGCTCACACTAATGTGATATTTAAACTAGACAAACATCCCAAAGCTAACATTGATGTGATATTTAGACAAGACAAACATCCCCAACAAAGCTCACATTGATGTGATATTTAGACAAGACAAACATCCCAAAGCTCACATTGATGTGATATTTAGACAAGACAAACATCTGAAAGCTCACATTTATGTGATATTTAGACTAGACAAACATCCCAAAGCTCACATTGATGTGATATTTAGACAAGACAAACATCTGAAAGCTCACATTTATATGATATTTAGACTTGACAAACATCTCCAAAAAAGCTCACATTCATCTGATATTTGGACTAGACAAACATCCCAAAGCTCACATTGATGTGATATTTAGACTAGACAAACATCCTAATGCGAACATGTATGTGATATTTAGACCCCGAACAAAGCTCACATTCGTGTGATATTTAGACGAGACAACATCCCCAACAAAGCTCACATTTAAGCGATATTTAGACTAGACAAACATCTCAAAGCTCACATTCATGTGATATTTAGACGAGACAGACATCTCAAACAAAGCTCACATTCATGTGATATTTAGACATGACAAACATCTCAAACAAACCTCACTTTCTTGTGATATTTAGACAAGACAAACATCTCAAACAAAGCTCACATTTATGTGATATTTAGAGACGACAAACATCTCAAACAAAGCTCACATTCATGTGATATTTAGAGACGACAAACATCTCAAACAAACCTCACATTCATGTGATATTTAGACATGACAAACATCTCAAACAAAGCTCACATTCATGTGATATTTAGAGACGACAAACATCTCAAACAAACCTCACATTCATGTGATATTTAGACAAGACAAACATCTCAAACAAACCTCACATTCTTGTGATATTTTAAACATGACAAACATCTCAAACAAACCTCACATTCTTTGTGATATTTAGACATGACAAACATCTCAAACAAAGCTCACATTCATGTGATATTTAGAGACGACAAACATCTCAAACAAACCTCACATTCATGTGATATTTAGACAAGACAAACATCTCAAACAAACCTCACATTCTTGTGATATTTTAAACATGACAAACATCTCAAACAAACCTCACATTCTTTGTGATATTTAGACATGACAAACATCTCAAACAAAGCTCACATTCATGTGATATTTAGAGACGACAAACATCCCAAACAAAGCTCACATTCATGTGATATTTAGAGACGACAAACATCTCAAACAAACCTCACATTCATGTGATATTTAGACATGACAAACATCTCAAACAAACCTCACATTCATGTGATATTTAGAGACGACAAACATCTCAAACAAACCTCACATTCATGTGATATTTAGACAAGACAAACATCTCAAACAAACCTCACATTCTTGTGATATTTTAAACATGACAAACATCTCAAACAAACCTCACATTCTTGTGATATTTAGACATGACAAACATCTCAAACAAACCTCACATTCTTGTGATATTTAGACATGACAAACATCTCAAACAAACCTCACATTCTTGTGATATTTTAAACATGACAAACATATCAAACAAACCTCACATTCTTGTGATATTTAGACATGACAAACATCTCAAACAAACCTCACTTTCTTGTGATATTTAGACATGACAAACATCTCAAACAAACCTCACATTCTTGTGATATTTTAAACATGACAAACATCTCAAACAAAGCTCACATTCTTGTGATATTTAGACATGACAAACATCTCAAACAAACCTCACTTTCTTGTGATATTTAGACATGACAAACATCTCAAACAAACCTCACATTCATGTGATGTTTAGACATGACAAACATCTCAAACAAAGCTCACATTCTTGTGATATTTAGACATGACAAACATCTCAAACAAACCTCACTTTCTTGTGATATTTAGACATGAAAACATCTCAAACAAACCTCACTTTCTTGTGATATTTAGACATGACAAACATCTCAAACAAAGCTCACATTCATGTGATATTTAGACATGACAAACATCTCAAACAAAGCTCACATTCTTGTGATATTTAGACATGACAAACATCTCAAACAAACCTCACATTCTTGTGATATTTAGACATGACAAACATCTCAAACAAAGCTCACATTCATGTGGTATTTAGACAAGAAAAACATCTCAAACAAAGCTCACATTCTTGTGATATTTAGACATGACAAACATCTCAAACAAACCTCACATTCTTGTGATATTTAGACATGACAAACATCTCAAACAAACCTCACATTCATGTGATATTTAGACATGACAAACATCTCAAACAAAGCTCACATTCATGTGATATTTAGACAAGAAAAACATTTCAAACAAAGCTCACATTCTTGTGATATTTAGACATGACAAACATCTCAAACAAAGCTCACATTCTTGTGATATTTAGACATAACAAATATCTCAAACAAAGCTCACATTGTTGTGATATTTTAGACATGACAAACATCTCAAACAAACCTAACATTCTTGTGATATTTAGACATGACAAACATCTCAAATAAAGCTCACATTCTTGTGATATTTAGACATGACAAACATCTCAAACAAACCTCACATTCTTGTGATATTTAGACATGACAAACATCTCAAACAAAGCTCACATTCATGTGATATTTAGACAAGAAAAACATCTCAGACAAAGCTCACATTCTTGTGATATTTAGACATGACAAACATCTCAAACAAAGCTCACATTCTTGTGATATTTAGACATGACAAACATCTCAAACAAAGCTCACATTCATGTGATATTTAGACATGACAAACATCTCAAACAAACATCACATTCTTGTGATATTTAGACATGACAAACATCTCAAACAAAGCTCACATTCATGTGATATTTAGACATGACAAACATCTCAAACAAAGCTCAGCTTCTTGTGATATTTAGACATGACAAACATCGCAAATAAAGCTCACATTCTTGTGATATTTAGACAAGGTACAGAGTTTATACAAAACTCAGTTATGTAACATTCAGACAAGACAAACATCCTGAGCAAAGCTTACATTCTGGTGATATTTAGATAAGACACACATCCCAAACAAAGTTCACATTTATGTGATATTTAGACAAGACAAGCATCCCAAACAAAGCTTACATTCATGTGATATTTAGACCAGACAACATCCCAAAGCTCACATTTATATTATATTTAGACTAGACAAACATCTCAAACAAAGCTCACATTCATGTGATATTTAGACATGACAAACATCTCAAACAAACCTCACATTCTTGTGATATTTAGACAAGGTACAGAGTTTATACAAAACTCAGTTATGTAACATTCAGACAAGACAAACATCCTGAGCAAAGCTTACATTCTGGTGATATTTAGATAAGACACACATCCCAAACAAAGTTCACATTTATGTGATATTTAGACAAGACAAGCATCCCAAACAAAGCTTACATTCATGTGATATTTAGACCAGACAACATCCCAAAGCTCACATTTATATTATATTTAGACTAGACAAACATCTCAAACAAAGCTCACATTCATGTGATATTTAGACAAGAAAAACATCTCAAACAAAGCTCACATTCTTGTGATATTCAGACATGACAAACATCTCAAACAAAGCTCACATTCTTGTGATATTTAGGCATGACAAACATATCAAACAAAGCTCACATTCATGTGATATTTAGACAAGAAAAACATCTCAAACAAAGCTCACATTCTTGTGATATTTAGACATGACAAACATCTCAAACAAAGCTCACATTGATGTGATATTTAGACAAGAAAAACATCTCAAACAAACCTCACTTTCTTGTGATATTTAGACATGACAAACATATCAAACAAACCTCACATTCTTGTGATATTTAGACATGACAATCATCTCAAACAAACCTCATATTCTTGTGATATTTAGACATGACAAACATCTCAAACAAAGCTCACATTGATGTGATATTTAGACAAGAAAAACATCTCAAACAAACCTCACTTTCTTGTGATATTTAGTCATAACAAACATATCAAACAAAGCTCACATTCATGTGATATTTAGACATGAC
Source organism: Cyrtodaria siliqua (assembly GCA_037043455.1). NCBI lineage: Eukaryota > Metazoa > Mollusca > Bivalvia > Adapedonta > Hiatellidae > Cyrtodaria > Cyrtodaria siliqua. The sequence goes on from JAWPHD010010569.1 coordinate 79,845, forward strand.
AAACATCTCAAACAAACCTCACATTCTTGTGATATTTAGACATGACAAACATCTCAAACAAACCTCACATTCTTGTGATATTTAGACATGACAAACATCTCAAACAAACCTCACATTCTTGTGATATTTAGGCATGACAAACATATCAAACAAACCTCACATTCTTGTGATATTTAGACATGACAATCATCTCAAACAAACCTCACATTCTTGTGATATTTAGGCATGACAAACATCTCAAACAAACCTCACATTCTTGTGATATTTAGACATGACAAACATCTCAAACAAACCTCACATTCTTGTGATATTTAGGCATGACAAACATCTCAAACAAACCTCACATTCTTGTGATATTTAGACATGACAAACATCTCAAACAAACCTCACATTCTTGTGATATTTAGGCATGACAAACATATCAAACAAACCTCACATTCTTGTGATATTTAGGCATGACAAACATCTCAAACAAACCTCACATTCTTGTGATATTTAGGCATGACAAACATCTCAAACAAACCTCACATTCTTGTGATATTTAGGCATGACAAACATCTCAAACAAACCTCACATTCTTGTGATATTTAGGCATGACAAACATATCAAACAAACCTCACATTCTTGTGATATTTAGGCATGACAAACATCTCAAACAAACCTCACATTCTTGTGATATTTAGACATGACAAACATCTCAAACAAACCTCACATTCTTGTGATATTTAGGCATGACAAACATATCAAACAAACCTCACATTCTTGTGATATTTAGGCATGACAAACATCTCAAACAAACCTCACATTCTTGTGATATTTAGGCATGACAAACATATCAAACAAACCTCACATTCTTGTGATATTTAGGCATGACAAACATATCAAACAAACCTCACATTCTTGTGATATTTAGGCATGACAAACATCTCAAACAAACCTCACATTCTTGTGATATTTAGGCATGACAAACATATCAAACAAACCTCACATTCTTGTGATATTTAGGCATGACAAACATCTCAAACAAACCTCACATTCTTGTGATATTTAGGCATGACAAACATATCAAACAAACCTCACATTCTTGTGATATTTAGACATGACAAACATATCAAACAAACCTCACATTCTTGTGATATTTAGACATGACAAACATCTCAAACAAACCTCACATTCTTGTGATATTTAGGCATGACAAACATATCAAACAAACCTCACATTCTTGTGATATTTAGGCATGACAAACATCTCAAACAAACCTCACATTCTTGTGATATTTAGGCATGACAAACATATCAAACAAACCTCACATTCTTGTGATATTTAGACATGACAAACATCTCAAACAAAGCTCACATTCTTGTGATATTTAGACATGACAAACATCCCAAACAAAGCTCACATTCTTGTGATATTTAGACACGACAAACATCTCAAACAAAGCTCACATTCATGTGATATTTAGACAAGAAAAACATCTCAAACAAAGCTCACATTCTTGTGATATTCAGACATGACAAACATCTCAAACAAAGCTCACATTCTTGTGATATGTAGGCATGACAAACATATCAAACAAAGCTCACATTCATGTGATATTTAGACAAGAAAAACATCTCAAACAAAGCTCACATTCTTGTGATATTTAGACATGACAAACATCTCAAACAAAGCTCACATTCATGTGATATTTAGACAAGAAAAACATCTCAAACAAAGCTCACATTCTTGTGATATTTAGACATGACAAACATCTCAAACAAAGCTCACATTCTTGTGATATTTAGACATGACAAACATCTCAAACAAAGCCCACATTCATGTGATATTTAGACATAACAAATATCTCAAACAAAGCTCACATTGTTGTGATATTTTAGACATGACAAACATCTCAAACAAACCTAACATTCTTGTGATATTTAGACATGACAAACATCTCAAACAAAGCTCACATTCTTGTGATATTTAGACATGACAAACATCTCAAACAAACCTCACATTCTTGTGATATTTAGACATGACAAACATCTCAAACAAACCTCACATTCATGTGATATTTAGACATGACAAACATCTCAAACAAAGCTCACATTCATGTGATATTTAGACAAGAAAAACATTTCAAACAAAGCTCACATGTTGATATTTAGACATGACAAACATCTCAAACAAAGCTCACATTCTTATGATATTTAGACATAACAAATATCTCAAACACAAGCTCACATTGTTGTGATATTTTAGACATGACAAACATCTCAAACAAACCTAACATTCTTGTGATATTTAGACATGACAAACATCTCAAACAAAGCTCACATTCTTGTGATATTTAGACATGACAACATCTCAAACAAACCTCACATTCTTGTGATATTTAGACATGACAAACATCTCAAACAAAGCTCAGCTTATTGTGATATTAGACATGACAAACATCTCAAACAAAGCTCACATTCATGTGATATTTAGACAAAGAAAAACCATCTCAGACACAAGCTCACATTCTTGTGATATTTAGACATGACAAACATCTCAAACAAAGCTCACAATTCTTGTGATATTTAGACATGACAAACATCTCAAACAAAGCTCACATTCATGTGATATTTAGACTGACAAACTCTCAAACAAACCTCACATTCTTGTGATATTTAGACATGACAAACATCTCAAACAAAGCTCACATTCATGTGATATTTAGACATGACAAACATCTCAAACAAAGCTCAGCTTCTTTGTGATATTTAGACATGACAAACATCGCAAATAAAACTCACATTCTTGTGATATTTAGACATGACAACACCCTCAAACAAACCTCACATTCATGTGATATTTAGGACATGACAAACATCTCAAACAAACCTCACATTCTTGTGATATTTAGACAAGGTACAGAGTTTATACAAAACTCAGTTATGTAACATTCAGACAAGACAAACATCCTGAGCAAAGCTTACATTCTGGTGATATTTAGATAAGACACACATCCCAAACAAAGTTCACATTTATGTGATATTAGACAAGACCAAGCATCCCAAACAAAGCTTACATTCATGTGATATTTAGACCAGACAACATCCAAAGCTCACATTTATACTATATTTAGACTAGACAAACATTCCAAACAAAGCTCACACTAATGTGATATTTAAACTAGACAAACATCCCAAAGCTAACATTGATGTGATATTTAGACAAGACAAACATCCCCAACAAAGCTCACATTGATGTGATATTTAGACCAAGACAAACATCCCAAAGCTCACATTGATGTGATATTTAGACAAGACAAACATCTGAAAGCTCACATTTATGTGATATTTAGACTAGACAAACATCCCAAAGCTCACATTGATTGTGATATTTAGACAAGACAAAACATCTGAAAGCTCACATTTATATGATATTTAGACTTGACAAACATCTCCAAAAAAGCTCACCATTCATCTGATATTTGGACTAGACAAACATCCCAAAGCTCACATTGATGTGATATTTAGACTAGACAAACATCCTAATGCGAACATGTATGTGATATTTAGACCCCGAAACAAAGCTCACATTCGTGTGATATTTAGACGAGACAACATCCCCAACAAAGCTCACATTTAAGCGATATTTAGACTAGACAAACATCTCAAAGCTCACTTCATGTGATATTTAGACGAGACAGACATCTCAAACAAAGCTCACATTCATGTGATATTTAGACATGACAAACATCTCAAACAAACCTCACTTTCTTGTGATATTTAGACAAGACAAACATCTCAAACAAAGCTCACATTTATGTGATATTTAGAGACGACAAACATCTCAAACAAAGCTCACCATTCATGGTGATATTTAGAGACGACAAACATCTCAAACAAACCTCACATTCATGTGATATTTAGACATGACAAACATCTCAAACAAAGCTCACATTCATGTGATATTTAGAGACGACAAACATCTCAAACAAACCTCACATTCATGTGATATTTCAGACAAGACAAACATCTCAAACAAACCTCACATTCTTGTGATATTTTAAACATGACAAACATCTCAAACAAACCTCACATTCTTTGTGATATTTAGACATGACAAACATCTCAAACAAAGCTCACATTCATGTGATATTTAGAGACGACAAACATCTCAAACAAACCTCACATTCATGTGATATTTAGACAAGACAAACATCTCAAACAAACCTCACATCTTGTGATATTTTAAACATGACAAACATCTCAAACAAACACTCACATTCTTTGTGATATTTAGACATGACAAACATCTCAAACAAAGCTCACATTCATGTGATATTTAGAGACGACAAACATCCCAAACAAAGCTCACATTCATGTGATATTTAGAGACGACAAACATCTCAAACAAAACCTCACATTCATGTGATATTTAGACATGACAAAACATCTCAAACAAACCTCACATTCATGCTGATATTTAGAGACGACAAACATCTCAAACAAACCTCACATTCATGTGATATTTAGACAAGACCAAACATCTCAAACAAACCTCACATTCTTGGTGATATTTAAACATGACAAACATCTCAAACAAACCTCACATTCTTGTGATAGTTTAGACATGACAAACATCTCAAACAAACCTCACATTCTTGTGATATTTAGACATGACAAACATCTCAAACAAACCTCACATCTTGTGATATTTTAAACATGACAAACATATCAAACAAACCTTCACATTCTTGTGATATTTAGACATGGACAAACATCTCAAACAAACCTCAACTTCTCTTGTGATATTTAGACATGACAAACATCTCAAACACAAACCTCACATTCTTGTGATATTTTAAACATGACAAACATCTCAAAACAAAGCTCACATTCTTGTGATATTTAGACATGACAAACATCTCAAACAAACCCTCACTTTCTTGTGATATTTAGACATGACAAACATCTCAAACAAACCTCACATTCATGTGATGTTTAGACATGACAAACATCTCAAACAAAGCTCACATTCTTGTGATATTTAGACATGACAAACATCTCAAACAAACCTCACTTTCTTGTGATATTTAGACATGAAAACATCTCAAACAAACCTCACTTTCTTGTGATATTTAGACATGACAAACATCTCAAACAAAGCTCACATTCATGTGATATTTAGACATGACAAACATCTCAAACAAAGCTCACATTCTTGTGATATTTAGACATGACAAACATCTCAAACAAAGCTCACTTTCTTGTGATATTTAGACATGACAAACATCTCAAACAAACCTCACATTCTTTGTGATATTTAGACATGACAAACATCTCAAACAAAGCCTCACTTTCTAGTGATATTTAGACATGACAAAACATCTCAAACAAAGCTCACATTCTTGTGATATTTAGACATGACAAACATCTCAAACAAACCTCACATTCTTGTGATATTTTAAACATGACAAACATCTCAAACAAACCTCACTTTCTTGTGATATTTAGACATGACAAACATCTCAAACAAAGCTCACATTCTTGTGATATTTAGACATGACAAACATCTCAAACAAACCTCACTTTCTTGTGATATTTAGACATGACAAACATCTCAAACAAATCTCACATTCTTGTGATATTTTAAACATGACAAACATCTCAAATAAACCTCACATTCATGTGATATTTAGACAAGACAAACATCTCAAACAAACCTCACATTCTTGTGATATTTTAAACATGACAAACATCTCAAACAAACCTCACATTCCTTTGTGATATTTAGACATGACAAACATCTCAAACAAACCTCACATTCTTGTGATATTTAGACATGACAAACATCTCAAACAAAGCTCAGCTTCTTGTGATATTTAGACAAGACAAACATCTCAAACAAACCTCACATTCTTGTGATATTTTAAACATGACAAACATCTCAAACAAACCTCACATTCTTTGTGATATTTAGACATGACAAAACATCTCAAACAAACCTCACATTCTTGTGATATTTAGACATGACAAACATCTCAAACAAACCTCACATTCTTGTGATATTTAGACATGACAAACATCTCAAACAAACCTCACATTCTTGTGATATTTAGAGACGACAAACATCTCAAACAAACCTCACATTCTTGTGATATTTAGACATGACAAACATCTCAAACAAAGCCTCAGCTTCTTGTGATAGTTTAGACAAGACAAACATCTCAAACAAACCTCACATTCTTGTGATATTTTAAACATGACAAACATCTCAAACAAACCTCACATTCTTTGTGATATTTAGACATGACAAACATCTCAAACAAACCTCACATTCTTGTGATATTAAGACATGACAAACATCTCAAACAAACCTCACATTCTTGTGATATTTTAAACATGACAAACATCTCAAACAAAACCTCACATTCTTTGTGATATTTAGACATGACAAACATCTCAAACAAACCTCACATTCTTGTGATATTTAGACAAGACAAACATCTCAAACAAACCTCACTTTCTTGTGATATTTTAAACATGACAAACATCTCAAACAAACCTCACATTCTTGTGATATTTTAAACATGACAAAACATCTCAAACAAACCTCACATTCTTGTGATATTTAGACATGACAAAACATCTCAAACAAACCTCACATTCTTGTGATACTTAGGAAAATAATAAACATCTCAAACAAACCTCACATTCTTGTGATATTTAGACATGACAAACATCTCAAACAAACCTCACATTCTTGTGATATTTAGACATGACAAACATCTCAAACAAACCTCACTTTCTTGTGATATTTAGACATGACAAACATCAAACATCTCAAACAAACCTCACATTCATGTGATATTTAGACATGACAAACATCTCAAACAAACCTCACATTCTTGTGATATTTAGACATGACAAACATCTCAAACAAACCTCACATTCATGTGATATTTAGACATGACAAACATCTCAAACAAACCTCACTTTCTTGTGATATTTAGACATGACACACATCTCAAACAAACCTCACATTCTTGTGATATTTTAAACATGACAAACATCTCAAACAAACCTCACATTCTTGTGATATTTAGACATGACAAACATCTCAAACAAAGCTCACATTCTTGTGATATTTAGACATGACAAACATCTCAAACAAAGCTCACATTCTTGTGATATTTAGACATGGCACACATCTCAAACTAAGCTCACATTATTGTGATACTTAGTCATAACATACATCTCAAACAAAGCTCACATTCTTGTGATATTTAGACATGACAAACATCTCAAACAAACCTCACTTTCTTGTGATATTTAGACATGACAAACATCTCAAACAAATCTCACATTCTTGTGATATTTTAAACATGACAAACATCTCAAACAAACCTCACATTCTTGTGATATTTTAAACATGACAAACATCTCAAACAAACCTCACATTCTTGTGATATTTTAAACATGACAAACATCTCAAACAAACCTCACTTTCTTGTGATATTTAGACATGACAAACATCTCAAACAAATCTCACATTCTTGTGATATTTTAAACATGACAAACATCTCAAACAAACCCCTCACATTCTTGTGATATTTTAAACATGACAAACATCTCAAACAAACCTCACATTCTTGTGATATTTAGACATGACAAACATCTCAAACAAACCTCACTTTCTTGTGATATTTAGACATGACAACATCTCAAACAACCTCACATTCTTGTGATATTTTAAACATGACAAACATCTCAAACAAACCTCACATTCTTGTGATATTTAGAACATGACAAACATCTCAAACAAACCTCACATTCTTGTGATATTTAGACATGACAAACATCTCAAACAAACCTCACATTCTTGTGATACTTAGACATAATAAACATCTCAAACAAAGCTCATTCTTGTGATATTTAGACATGACAAACATCTCAAACAAAGCTCACATTCTTGTGATATTTAGACATGACAAACATCTCAAACAAAGCTCACATTCATGTGATATTTACACATGACAAACATCTCAAACAAACCTCACATTCTTGTAATATTTAGACATGACAAACATCTCAAACAAAGCTCACATTCATGTGATATTTACACATGACAAACATCTCAAACAAAGCTCACATTCATGTGATATTTACACATGACAAACATCTCAAACAAACCTCACATTCTTGTGATATTTAGGCATGACAAACATCTCAAACAAAGCTCACATTGTTGTGATATTCAGACATGACAAACATCTCAAACAAACATCACATTCATGTGATATTTAGGCATGACAAACATCTCAAACAAAGCTCACATTCTTGTGATATTTAGACACGACAAACATCTCAAACAAACCTCACATTCTTGTGATATTTAGGCATGACAAACATCTCAAACAAAGCTCACATTCTTGTGATATTTAGACACGACAAACATCTCAAACAAAGCTCACATTCATGTGATATTTAGACAAGAAAAATATCTCAAACAAAGCTCACATTCTTGTGATATTTAGACATGACAAACATCTCAAACAAAGCTCACATTCTTGTGATATTTAGACATGAAAAACATCTCAAACAAAGCTCACATTCATATGAAATTTAGACATAACAAATATCTCAAACAAAGCTCACATTGTTGTGATATTTAGACAAGACAAACATCTCAAACAAACCTCACATTCTTGTGATATTTAGACATAACAAACATCTCAAACAAAGCTCACATTCATGTGATATTTACACATGACAAACATCTCAAACAAACCTCACATTCATGTGATATTTACACATGACAAACATCTCAAACAAACCTCACATTCTTGTGATATTTAGGCATGACAAAGATCTCAAACAAAGCTCACATTGTTGATATTTAGACATGACAAATATCTCATACAAAGCTCACATTCTTGTGATATTTAGACATAACAAACATCTCAAACAAAGCTCACATTCATGTGATATTTAGACATGACAAACATCTCAAACAAACCTCACATTCTTGTGATATTTAGACATGACAAACATCTCAAACAAACCTCACATTCTTGTGATATTTAGACATGACAAACATATCAAACAAACCTCACATTCTTGTGATATTTAGACAAGACAAACATATCAAACAAAGCTCACATTATTGTGATATTTTAGACAAGACAAACATCTCAAACAAACCTCACTTTCTTGTGATATTTAGACATGACAAACATCTCAAACAAAGCTCACATTCATGTGATATTTAGACATGAAAAACATCTCAAACAAACCTCACATTCGTGTGATATTTAGACATGACAAACATCGCAAACAAAGCTCACATTCTTGTGATATTTAGACATGACAAACACCTCAAACAAACCTCACATTCATGTGATATTTACACATGACAAACATCTCAAACAAACCTCACATTCTTGTGATATTTAGACAAGGTACAGAGTTTATACAAAACTCAGTTATGTAACATTCAGACAAGACAAACATCCTGAGCAAAGCTTACATTCTGGTGATATTTAGATAAGACACACATCCAAAACAAAGTTCACATTTATGTGATATTTAGACAAGACAAGCATCCCAAACAAATCTCACATTCATGTGATATTTAGACCAGACAACATCCCAAAGCTCACATTTATATTATATTTAGACTAGACAAACATCCCCAACGAAGCACACATTCATGTGATATTTAAACTAGACAAACATCCCAAAGCTAACATTGATGTGATATTTAGACAAGACAAACATCCCCAACAAAGCTCACAATGATGTGATATTTAAACTAGACAAACATCCCAAAGCTAACATTGATGTGATATTTAGACAAGACAAACATCCCGAACAAAGTTCCCACTGATGTGATATTTAGACAAGACAAATATCTCCGACAAAACTCACACTTATGTGATATTTAGATAAGACAAGCATCCCAAACAAAGCTTACATTCATGTGATATTTAGACCAGACAACATCCCAAAGCTCACATTTATATTATATTTAGACTAGACAAACATTCCAAACAAAGCTCACACTAATGTGATATTTAAACTAGACAAACATCCCAAAGCTAACATTGATGTGATATTTAGACAAGACAAACATCCCCAACAAAGCTCACATTGATGTGATATTTAGACAAGACAAATATCCCCAACAAAGCTCACAATTATGTCATATTTAGACAAGACAAACATCCCAAAGCTCACATTGATGTGATATTTAGACTAGACAAACATCCCCAAAAAAGCTCACATTCATCTGATATTTGGACTAGACAAACATCCCAAAGCTCACATTGATGTGATATTTAGACTAGACAAACATCCCCAAAAAAGCTCACATTCATCTGATATTTGGACTAGACAAACATCCCAAAGCTCACATTGATGTGATATTTAGACTAGACAAACATCCTAAAGCGAACATGTATGTGATATTTAGACCCCCAACAAAGCTCACATTCGTGTGATATCTAGACGAGACAAACATCCCGAACAAAGCTCACATTTAAGCGATATTTAGACTAGACAAACATCTCAAAGCTCACATTCATGTGATATTTAGACGAGACAAACATCTCAAACAAAGCTCACATTCATGTGATATTTAGACCAGACAACATCCCAAAGCTCACATTTATATTATATTTAGACTAGACAAATATCCCCAACGAAGCTCACATTCATGTGATATTTAAACTAGACAAACATCCCAAAGCTAACATTGATGTGATATTTAGACAAGACAAACATCCCCAACAAAGCTCACGTTGATGTGATATTTAAACTAGACAAACATCCCAAAGCTAACATTGATGTGATATTTAGACAAGACAAACATCCCCAACAAAGCTACATTGATGTGATATTTAGACAAGACAAATATCCCCAACAAAGCTCACACTTATGTGATATTTAGACAAGACAAGCATCCCAAACAAAGCTTACATTCATGTGATATTTAGACCAGACAACATCCCAAAGCTCACATTTATATTATATTTAGACTAGACAAACATTCCAAACTAAGCTCACATTAATGTGATATTTAAACTAGACAAACATCCCAAAGCTAACATTGATGTGATATTTAGACCAGACAAACATCCCCAACAAAGCTCACATTGATGTGATATTTAGACAAGACAAATATCCCCAACAAAGCTCACAATTATGTCATATTTAGACAAGACAAACATCCCAAAGCTCACATTGATGTGATATTTGGACAAGACAAACATCTGAAAGCTCACATTTATGTGATATTTAGACTAGACAAACATCCCAAAGCTCACATTGATGTGATAATTAGACAAGACAAACATCTGAAAGCTCACATTTATGTGATATTTAGACAAGACAAACATCCCCAAAAAAGCTCACATTCATCTGATAGTTGGACTAGACAAACATCCCAAAGCTCACATTGATGTGATATTTAGACTAGACCAACATCCTAATGCGAACATGTATGTGATATTTAGACCCCCAACAAAGCTCACATTCGTGTGCTATTTAGACGAGACAAACATCCCGAACAAAGCTCACATTTAAGCGATATTTAGTCTAGACAAACATCTCAAGGCTCACATTCATGTGATATTTAGACGAGACAAACATGTCACACAAAGCTCACATTCATGTGATATTTAGACATGACAAACATCTCAAACAAACCTCACTTTCTTGTGATATTTAGACAAGACAAACATCTCAAACAAACCTCACATTCTTGTAATATTTAAGACAAGACAAACATCTAAAACAAACCTCACATTCTTGTGATGTTTAGACATGACAAACATCTCAAACAAAGATCACATTCTTGTGATATTTAGACATGACAAACATCTCAAACAAAGCTCACATTCTTGTGATGTTTAGACATGACAAACATCTCAAACAAAGATCACATTCTCGTGATATTTAGACAAGACAAACATCTCAAACAAACCTCACATTCTTGTGATATTTAGACATGACAAACATCTCAAACAAAGATCACATTCTTGTAATATTTAGACATGACAAACGTCTCAAACAAAGCTCATATTCTCGTGATATTTAGACAAGACAAACATCTCAAACAAACCTAACATTCTTGTGATATTTAGACATGACAAACATCTCAAACAAAGCTCACATTCTTGTGATATTTGAGACAAGACAAACATCTCAAACAAAGCTCACATTCTTGTGATATTAAGACATGACAGACATCTCAAAGAAAGCTCACATTCTTGTGATATTAAGACATGACAAACATCTCAAACAAAGCTCACATTCATGTGATATTTAGACATGACAAACATCTCAAACAAAGTTCACATTCATGTGATATTTAGACATGACAAACATCTCAATCAAACCTCACATTCATGTGATATTTAGACATGACAAACATCTCAAACAAAGCTCACAGTATTGTGATATTTAGACATGACAAACATCTCAAACAAAGCTCACATTCATGTGATATTTAGACATGACAAACATCTCAAACAAAGCTCACATTCATGTGATATTTAGACATGACAAACATCTCAAACAAAGCTCACATTCATGTGATATTTAGACATGACAAACATCTCAAACAAAGCTCACATTATTGTGATATTTAGACATGACAAACATCTCAAACAAAGCT